>VWYH01003949.1:363947-567959 GCA_013399365.1 Pampusana beccarii | reverse complement strand
TCTATTCCATCTGGATCCTAGCCGCATACCCCAGGGGTTGCAAGTGAGACCAATGCTGTTTAACATCCTTGTTGAATGACCTGGATGAGGGGGAAAAGTGCACCCTCAGGTGATCCAACGTAATTGGATCTGACCTCAGAGGGCTGTGCTGCCATCGAGGGACCTCAACAGGCTGGAGAAATGGGCTGACGGGAACACTGTGAAGTTCAACAAGGAGGAGTGCAAAGTCCTGCATCTGGGGAGGAACAATCCCCGGCACCAGTGCAGCCTGGAGACAAGAAGGCCCAGTGGGATCTTATCCATGTGTATAAATACCTGATAGGGAGGAGCAAATAAGACAGGGCCAGGCACTTCTGAGTGGTGCCCAGTGAAAGGCTGAGAAGCAGTGGGCACAAGCAGAGATACAGGAAATTCCAGTTAAACATAAGAAAAAGCTTTTTTTACTGTGAGGATGGTCAGACACTGAAAGAGGCTGCCCAGAGGAGTTGTGGAGCCCCCATCCTTGGAAATATTCAAAATGTGACTAGTCACAACTCTTGGCGACCTGTCCTGAGTGACCCTGCTCTGAGCAGAGGTTGGACTGGAGACCTCCAGAGGTGCCTTCACACCTCAAAGATGCTGGGATGATAATGGTCAGCCTCACCCCAGGCAACCAGATGCACCAGGCTCACTCATGGGGTATTTTCTGTCTAAGGCAGTTGCGGACACTGGCCTTTTTAGAGCATTGCTGTGACGGATGCTAGCCCAGGGCTGAAACCAAGGTTAGCCCCAGAACAGCTTGGAGGCCTTGGGTAGGCCTTCGAGGCATCTGCTTTTGCTCGGATGAGTCAGAGCTGGAAGTTTTACTGAATTGTAGACTCAGACGTCTCTGAAGACCAAAAGAAAACTCTAAATGCGTTATGATTTTATTCTGTCCGCCAGTAGAGGGAGGAAAGAGAGAGAAAATGGAAAGAGAGTCATTCTTGATTCTCCAAGGCTGAATAGCGATTCTCTTTCATATTGGCACCAGGACTTCACAGCCCCGAGGCCAAACTTGCTCTGTCAGAGCTATTGTATTGGATAAAACCGCATGAGATTTAGTTATTCTTTTAGATACTGTAACCACACTGAACATCCTGCTACGTGGCTACTATCAAGGACTGAATCCAGCTGTGATCTGTCCTGACAGCTATGGACAACTGGACTCAGCACAGCTTTCCAGACACCTAGAACTGCATTTGATGTATTAAAGTCTGTCTCGTTTAAACTTTTTTTTCTCCGAGCAAGGCTGTAAACAGATCAAATGAGACCACTCCAGCCGTTCAGAAGGATGTTCTCTGATACAAACTGAGGTCAAAGCACTCTCAGGTGTTTGCTTCCAGCAGCTACCCCTGAACCACATCCTGGACTGACAGGGGAGATCAGCCACCTGACCCCAAACTACCTACTGCTTTCAACATTTCCTTGCTGAGGGAAAGGGTACTGTTCTTTTCCCTTCTGACACCCTGTCAGTAGGCAAAGTAAGGACTTGCTGAGTCTTTCGCTCAGGTGTAATACTGAAATAAGTTAACCCCGCAAAAGCAAAGGTTGCAGGACCTGCCCCAGCATAATGCCGCTACTTCTAATAGAATTGCATTTATATGCTGCTTTTTTATACAGCAGCAGACTATAAACAATTACTGGAATGCTGAAGATTACTGATGGAGAAATATAGGAAGATAAGTTACATATCCTTGTCTCTGTCCAATTTCAAATACAATTATTCACTTGGCTCTGGCCTGAGGAAGCCCCAAGGTGAACAGGATTTAGGCTGCATGGCTGCACCAATGCTGTTCTGTCACTAAGCCATATGAGCTGCACCAGACATCTTCATTAGTCACCCTTCTTCTCCAGAGCTGCCTGCTGGCAGTTTTAGTAGAGTTCTGCTCTCAAAATAGTATTTCCAGGAGTGCATAAGTGGTGTCAAGTCCCAAGGGCAATTTTTGGAGCTGAATGTATGGCACGTAAAAGCCAGTCAATCAACCCTCGTGACACAGGTTCTTCTGCATATAACTGCCTCATAAACAGCCCTTTGGAAAAATTTTGTTCAGGCTTGAGCCTGGATTTTGATTGAGATGTCTGTAAAACTTCTGTCTGAGATTTGTAACTTGCTATGAACACTCAAGTTACTGTGCATAACCTTTTCTGGAGTGTGAAAAATGTACAATCTCTGGAAGTCCTTCAAAAGAAAAATGGGAAAGAAAACCATGATGGAGATTCTCATTCCCTGTTTTGTTATTTTAACATGTCAAATTCCCCCCAGACAAATTTGAC
Organism: Pampusana beccarii; assembly: GCA_013399365.1. Lineage (NCBI taxonomy): Eukaryota > Metazoa > Chordata > Aves > Columbiformes > Columbidae > Pampusana > Pampusana beccarii. The sequence continues at coordinate 565,667 of VWYH01003949.1, read as the reverse complement.
AGCAAACGAAGAAACATGTTACATACAGTTAAAAACTGCAATACAATCAAGAATGGAGTATGTTCTTCTCAAAGATTAATAAAAACCTTAAACGAACACAGAGATGTGCCCACGTGGTGGCAGCAGAGGAGGAAAATTATGAAATACCTACAGGAAGCCTGAAGCTAAACATTAGTTACCTGAGCTGGAGCATTTCTTGGTTAAGCATACAGTTCACTGCCTGCATCTTCAAAATTAGGAGTGTGACCTAATGTGGCGAGCAACTGTGACTACCCAAATCCAGCCGGAAGACCAAAGTCTACACACCCCCACAATGACAAGTATGTTGCCACCTGGCACTATTTGGGAGTGAAGCTGCTTTAAAGAGGGAAAGCAGATGTCCAAGCTTACCACCTTACGCCTTGCCACCAGCCAACAGGACACGTTTTCCTTCCTGTGCCTCACAAGTTCTCTCAACACCCAGCAGCACCTGGAAGCGAGGAGCAGATTTCATCAGCTGGAAGCAGAGCAGCAAGAGCAGGCAAAGGGCAGCAAGAACTGGCAGGTTTTCCCTCTGCACCCCAGAGGTACAGGCACATTGCGGTGTGCGGCCTGCCATGTAGGCTAGCAATGTGGCAGCCACCCGTAAGGAGCCTCTCACTGCTGCTTGTAGCTCTGAGAAATAAAAATCTAAGCTTTAAGGAAACCTGCAGCCCACTTGCCTTTGATTGAATAGGATGGAAGAGCTGAGGAAAAAAAAAAAAAGAAAGAAGGAAAAAAGTGGAAACTTGCTTGTACCTCCAGCCTTGTGTGGGAACCACAGGACAAGGGTGGTCTGTGTTGAACACAAATTGTACAGCATCCTTCACACAACAAGCTGGCTTGACAGCTATTCCCCAGCCCCTTGCCATGTACATGCACACGCTCATCTTCTCTCTCCCAGGAAGACTCTCTCAGCTGTCACAGGTCAGGAATAAAGAAAAATGAGCTTAATAAAAACAGAGGCAGAGAAGAAAAACCCTCAAGCAACTGAATCGTGGTTTTCTACTCTGAGAAATACATGGTATAATTGAGTCCGCTGCACCTTTTAGAAAGTTAGCTTTGCTTCCTGCAAGGCAGACGGGTGTATCCTTTTTCTTCTGCCTCACCATCTGAAAGGCTCCGATATAGCTGAAAAGGGCACCCAGCAGTCCCCAGACTCCTAACTGGTAACTGGACCATGTTGGTATTTCCAGATAGGTCACCTCTGAGAAGATCTCCCAGGGAATTATAAGGCAGGAGTAGGCTACAGTACATGCTTTTGCTAAATTTAGTGCTTCTACTTTGGTGGAAAAAATATACTGAATTCCATCTAAGCTAGAGGAGGGAGTGGTAGAGTAAGGTGCTCCTCTGGCTTTTTACAGAAACTGTATTTTTTCAAAAACTGCTGGGAGAGAAGAGGGACAATTACTAAAAAATTCAACTCAAATTGCCCCATTGTAGTGTTTTCATTTCCTGATAAGAAAGTGCAAGTAGCTCCCTCCCAGCTGGTTTCATTACCAGATATCCCAAGCAGTGCTGCGCTTACGGCAGCGTAAGCTCCTTTTCCAACTGGTGCAATGCCAACCGTAAACCACCAACAATGCAAAATCCCCAGCACCAGTTTCCTGAGCACTTCCAGTTCCTCAGGAAGTGATGTCTGTGGGTAGTGCCTTCTGGTATGATGGGGAATGTGTCCCTGGGACACAGGACATGAGAAATGTAGTTCTCCATAAGGACTGGGGTGAGCACTGACATCAGTGCTTGGGGTAGCTCTGTATCATGAAGATCTGAAATCCTGTTTGAGCACGATCTGCAGTTGCCATTAATTAGGATTCCTCTCCGAGATCAGGGCAAGGAAGAGAGGCAATAGCAGTGGTTAGGGACCCTGGGACACCTGTAATTGACTGTCTTCACTAATGATCAACTGCAAGTCTTCAGGACCTAGTTCTACTCTCCAACCTACTGCTAGGGCTAAAGAGCTCTCACCCCCAAATAAAACTTGTGTGCCCTCCCCTCTGAGACCTGCTGTCTTGCTTGCAAGTCTAAACATGGAGACTGTCATGATTTTAGAGCATGTTGTGCTCCTGCTGTCATGCCTACAGATACGAGCCCCCTTCTCTGCCTATGGCACACGCTCCTTATGCCTCTTCTTTGGGATTATTCACTGTATCTTGTGGTGTCCCGGGTTTCCTGTCCCACTCTAAGTACTAAATCTCATATACAAATGCAAGTGAAATATAGTTTAGGGCTCATGCTGGAAACATTTATCTGAAAACAGTGGAGAGCAGCACACCGTTTGCCAGGAGCCTGCCATTACAACTTGCCATAGTGAGCAGACAACTGTCTATAACATGCTGACTTCCAGAAGGAAATTCAAAGTGCATAAATTTAGCACAACTCCACCTTGCTGGTCAGAGGCAGCAGCAAAGTCCCATCTAAACTGCCATAGACCGGACCTCCCTTGTACATCGATGGGGGTGACACAGGGTGACAGAATTTCTACAAGATGCCTTAGACAAGGGACAGAAAGAACTTGGAGCTTCAGACCATGCTTTGGAACCACACGGGAGAAGGACAAGGCTGGACATGGCTTAGTAGAGGACAAGTCTATTAACAACCATATCACTAAGTGCTGTCAGTTTTAAAAGGCGTTTTGAACAGAAGAGAAGCCAGTTCCTCACAGCTCTGCTGAGGCCCTGGATGACTTACTACCTTATATAATCACCTTTTCCGATAGACTGGATAGAAGCTAGTATTTACTAAGCCAGAGACCAGTGTTCTCTCAAAAATCACACACTGAAACTATTTATGCTACCCTTGGTACGCATGAATTTCAGGACCTGCTAGTCAGCAATAGATATTTTCTGGGTTTTTTTTACAGAAATATGGCATTTAATAGGTCCATTCAGGACTAGCAGCCAAGCAGATGTAGGTTCTTCTGGAGCACAAAGGCCCAGCTAATTTCAAAACGGATTGCTCTGCGAAGGAAGGATAGCACTTCCCAGATCCCAGAAATGGTTTACTGGCCCAAGTCTCACATAAAACAGTCTCTTGGTGAAGAGCTAAAGAGTTTTAAAAGGTGTCAGGGAAACCATTAAGCGGTAAAAATTCACAGAGCAATTCTGCCAGAGAAAAAACATAAATAAAAAGTGCGTCATTTGTCTCCCGGATTTTCTTGCAAGTCAGCTGCATTCAAAGAGATGTGCCACAGCTAGAGTCGTGCTAAAGGCAATTAAAAAGCATTGGCTGTCTTGTGTCAAAATTTCAGCTTGTACTCATGTACTTCAATCAGAATAGCAGCAATTATATAAACAGTGCCACTAAACGAAGGGAGAGCAGAGAGTACAGCAAGCATAGATCAAATCGTGTATGTATTTTGAAAAGAAAAATAGCAACAGATCCTTATTTGTGTGTGGGTGCATTCACTCTTTATCAAAGAAAACATACACACAAAGGACTGGCTCTTGCAAGGAAATGTAGATGCTAAAACACAGCTTCCAGACAGTTCAGGCTATTTTGCTTCAAGGATATACTGATCTGCTTTTTAGCTTATAAGTTTTAGTTACATCAAATGTTACAGATTCTTCTTGGAGGCCTTTCAGCCCATATGCAAATATGACAGGCTACTTAGAACATTAAAAGGAAGAAATCTGAGCCCCAACATTAAGCATGAGCTATCCTGGGAATAGCTCATTTGTTTGTGTTTTTTGCTTGCTTGTTTTTAAAAACATGCACAAACAAATCATCTCACCACTCATCTTAAACCAGCACTTGCTAAAATTAAAAAAAAATAATTGCTTGCACAACCAGCGGCTTGCGGTTTCTTGCTAAACTACTTTTAAGCGAAGAGAAAAAATTCCACAAAGCGAGAACAGTGAAGCAGGATAACATCTCCATCGTAATTAAGCAGAACATGCCTCTCTGATAGGACAATCAGCTTCGTGCAGTAACTGCTAATGGAAGGACATTTCTAGAAGCATCAGGACATGCTGTGTTCCCAGCTACTTGAAAAATTTTAATGAGAAGCCTATTTGAGATTTCACAGTCCCATTTCTTGTGCCGTATAAAACTCGCACACAGCATCCAAGCACACGCAGCCAGTGCCAGGCAGGAGCCCTCCCTCACCCTCCAAACCTTCGCACACAAACACCAGAGCCCATGGGACGAGGAAGCCAAGTCAGTCAGAACTGCAGCTTGGGCTGGTGGAGGAGCTGATGGTTGGGAGAACTTCCTCCTGATTTAGAATACCTGTGTTGGCAGCATGGTCAAAGGGCACAGAAGAGTTACAAATGTGCAGTGTACACTTACTGTGCCCTCCTTAAGCAGAACAAAACAAAACAAAACAAAACAGTGCTGTAGGATTTGTGCACAAGGTGTTTCTGAGCAGATGAATCAAGGATAACATTTGCAGTGTAGTCAAGCTGCCGTCCTGGAGAGCATAGCTGTTCCCCCCAAGAAGCAGTGCTGTGTAGATTAATTTGTGATCTGCTTTTGCTTCAAACAAGTCTAGAATTAAAGAGAACTCATTAGGGTCAATGCTTTTGGGAATTACTTGTCACGCTGTAATCATGCAACTCTACTTTCCCCCACCATCCATGCCTCCTTCTTCAGTATCTCACTGCCTCTGCCTTCAAAAGGTGCAAATCATTCTTGGTTCTGCTGTTCCCTTTCTCCCAGGGAATATATTTATATTATAAGAGCCATACTTGCTTGTAAAAAGGTGGAGAGGGAAAACTCCTTTGTACAATGTGCTACACCTCACACAGGACCAGGGCTCTGTCTTCTTTTACCAGCTGTCTCTGAATCAAACAGATGGTCCAAAAGGAGAACGTGCAGCAGATCTTGAGGGACAACATAAACAGCAGATACCCTCTACGCGTTCATTTAAATTCTAGCTCTGTAATGGAAGTCCAAGTTACTTTACAGAGTAACGCTTCCCTTACCCAGTCAGTAGTTACCCTTCTTAGTATCTGGCTGCCCATTTCTAGGTCAATAAAGAAAAAAAGTCATCAGGTGAACATTAACTGCTTCTCTTCAGCTTTACCAAAAGCTTTCCTAACACTCTTCTCCTAGTGAAATCCCACATGGCAGGCCAGGGGTTTCTGGTGCCACCACAAAGGTGCCCCAGAGCCTGGTTTCACCTTGCAGCTCTGCCAGGGCATGGACAGGACCTTCCCTGGGGTAACGCTGCCCCTTCACCAGGCAGCATGTCCCCATTTTTGGGTGCAAGAAGTGGTTACTGACAGCTCAGGAGTCCTGGGAACAGGTTTCCTTCTCCCTAGTTCCCTGCCACCAAGAGCAGGCCTGGTGACCCATCCCACCCCCACATCTTTAAAGGTTTCAGTGAGCATGTTATTCACCTAATGCCTCGGATATTTTCACGACAGGGAGCCTCCCTGGTCTGTGATATGGCGCTGAATTACAAACCCTAAGCTGCTCTATTTGCACAGCTGAAGACAAACTGCGGAAATCACATCTTTGAGCCAAAACCCACAGGATTTTTGCTGTTATGATGGCGGAGCAGTTTTTTAAAGTCAGTTATAACACGACAAGTCAGTCATCAGCAACAGCAGCCTGACAAAATACTGCAATTTACAGCTCTGCTAGTTCAGGGGAACTATTATTTTTGTAAAGATTGACTGATTTTTTTTGAATTGTGCTAGAATATGAGGTTTTCTTTCCCAAAGCAACATGGGGTAGAGATAGGAGAGAGAAGGGTTTCTTTTAAGCAACAGAGAGACTAGTACTTGGTAAGTCAACAGATCATGTGTTTAACTTTTGATTTATTAAACTATTGTACCTGAATGACCTGGTGTAAGGGCAGGCTGTAGTTCTTCAGGCATTGTGGTTGTCACGTTCGCTTGGCCAGACAACAGCCATGAAGTTGTCTCGTCTCAAACACTCTTGTGTTTGTATTTCCACGTTTAAGTGGACTGCTATGTGCAGCACAGAGATGGAAAAGAGACTGCTGTCTTCTCTTTAAAGGACAGATACATGTGTAGTGCACAATAGTGCTGAAACCAGAGGAGATAGATGGAGGCAGAAGTTTCCTGGCTTGTAATTCACCGATACATGCTGACAGGGCTGAGCACTAAAATCCTTCTTCACCAATACACTTTGCTCCCAAGTCTAGTTTTTAGCTACCAGCTCATAGGAAGCTTTAGATAAGTCAGACATGACCTTTCCCTCCCCCAAGAAAATACATATAAACCTTTCCCTTTCAAATTAAAAAGAAAGCTTCTGGCAAATGCAATCATGTCAGTATGGCCTTTCTAATATGAGAGACAGGGCTGAGAGCTTGGCACAGATAAATCTCTCTGAAACCTGAACATACATTTAGAATGGATGAGCCATCATACAAAATTCCAGATCACTTCCTTTTCAGTGAAGTAACACTGCTGCTGTCCATCTTAGCTATCCCTGCTGCTGGAGTGACTACTTGCTTCAGTAAATCAGGTTATCTGAGAGGAACAGGGAGTACCAATTTTATTTTGACAGGTGAGTACTAGCTGTGTAAAGGACTTGACCCTAACCATGCACCCAAACACTAAAGGATAGTATTTCCTAGGCACCTCTCAGGAATTTAATACATAGCAATACTATAGCACCACAAGCTTTGCTGCAGTAAAAAGAGGGTTTCTGAAACTGAGTTCTCAAGTTTGAACTTCCAAAGAGGAAGGGTCTGTGGGGATGTGACCTGAATCACATTTACCACATACACCACAATCTTTTTAATGAGCAAAAATGCAAAAAAACCTGAAAAGCTCCTCTTCAAGTTAATCAAACCTTTTGGTTTGTGACTGATGAAATCTGGTGTCTGTGGGCAGAAACCCTGGTGCAGACTCTTGGTGACTCAGGATGGCACCTGCTGCTGCCCCGGTTTGCAACACCAACCTGCTTATAACACCCGTCAGTCCCACAGATCAGTGGCCACCCAGAGCCTCCCTGAGAGAAGGAAAAGAGGAAGGGGAGAAATGGAGAAAGCAAGGAGCTATCACCTTCCAGCAGTATCAGCAGCACTCACATGCAGGAAGCCAGGGGAGGGCATGGCTTTGGGTCCTGGTTGTGTGCAGCGCAGCATTCCTGCCCCATTGGTTTACCTGCTGTGCCAAAGGCTGCCCTCGCAGCTCTCCTGCAGGTGTTGGTCTCTTCAGTATTTTGTCTCCTGTAGTTCACACAGGCCTTGTGGGAGAGGAGAGGAGAGGAGAGAGATCTCTGCTTGTTGGAGTTTGGCAGCCAGTTCTTCCTCTGGGAAATGCAACAGCGAGGGAGGCTGCAGATGTAGGAATCACAGCCCTGCCACTGGTCCTGGTAGTCATTCAACGCACTTTTGAGGGCAGACCCCAGCCTGGGGATTACTTCCCTTTGCATGTATGTTATCCAATATTACACAAAACAGTATTCCATACGCTTCAAGAGAAGGAGTCTCTCTCCAGACAGCTGTATGGAGCCACTTTGGCTTTTGCAGGCAGCACAGCTTGGAGCAGAGCTTTCTGAAGCTGAGAGGTGTGCAGCTGGCAGGGGCAACCAAGCCCATCAGCCAGGAGCAGAAATAGGGTGGCAGTCACCAGCGGGAAGTGTGCGTGATATATTGAGCCCTGTAGTCCTCATACCTCTCTGTTGTCTCTCGCAGGGGTCACCAAAAGACCCAAAAGGGCTTGGGGCAAGCCCCTAAGAGAGAGCAAAGGCAGCACACCAGAGACAAAAGCCTCTTGCTGGGCACAGGTGAGCACTCGCAAACTTTCTGGCAATATCCCCAAACCAGTCATCACCCCAGCAGCTTTCTCAGATTAACCTCCAGACAGCTGGTAGGGTGCTTCCTTGCTGCTACCTGTGCCAGACTTCAGCTAAGGGCTGGTGAGACGGGACACAGACAAGCTCTGCACCAGCTGCATTCAGGCATACATACCCTGTATGTTTTGGCAGAGGGGTCCATGGCTGTTTTGTACGAGGAGGTGGTACAGCTCTCTTCAATTCGAAGTTGAGGGGAGAGGCTTCTCCTCCCCAGACACCAAGCTGTCCCAAGGAGACAGGCACCAGGAGGTATTTGATCATCCTGCTGGGCAGTGGGGGTGACAGGGGCCAGTGGCCCCAGGCATTGAAGCACCATAACAGTGATCTCACCTCCCTCGAGTTTGTTTCCCCTCACTTATAATCCACCTTGGCTTTGTCTTTCCAGATGTGGCAGCTTTCTGACAGAAGGGGCAGCCTGGCTTCTGTCTGGAAAGCATTTCACATGCTGCAGGCAACATTTGGGGGTGGTTGGGGGCAAGGTTTCTCCTGGTAATGCTCCCAGTCTGAGTTGTCACTGCCTTCAATAGGTCATAGATGCTCTTTTATGTCAGAGTAACCTGTACTTACTGCCAGCTCCCATCTCTTCCCATCCCACTGTTAAGCGCCTTGCGGCAGCGCTTCCTTCCTCCCGCTGCCTGGTGAGCAGAGTTTTTGCTCCACACCTGTGTTGGAAAGCAAATTCCCATCAACACCAGGTACAGCTTCCTTGCTCTTGCTTCTGTTCAAACCCCTGCTTTTCTTGCCTCTTAACTCACTGCTTCATTCCCCTTTTCCCCCCTCCTCCAAATAACCCATAACGAGACTGCAAAACAGATGAGACAGAGCTTTAATGATGTACATGTTCCCTCGCTGTACTCGCTGTATGCCCAAGAGCGCTGTTTTAATGAATCAAATCTGGCTTTCTCCTAATACCACTACGAGGCCGCAGCATAGTCAAACTGAACATCCTTTGAAGGCTGTTTGCAAGAAGATGAGAGAAGAGACTCTCCAAAAGGCACAGAGCCGTGGAGTTGGGGGAAGACACTTCCCTCAGGCTAGTTTGCCCCAGGTTACCTCACTGCTGGAGTGCAGAAGCCTCCCGTCATCAGTGCACACAGTTAAGCAGTTCTTGGAAGGACTGTGGCATTTTCTTTGTGGATAATATTAATAGGAGATGGCAATATCCATATGGTTATATAGCCTCTCTGTTTACATGCTTTGTTCTTGTGCATCGGCTCTCTTTAGATCACCTTTTCCCATTGCTTAACATTTGCCTTCAGTTCTTCCCCTTTCCTTCCCAAGTCCTGCCCCATGCTGTAAAAAACTGGAAGGAGTAACTTCTCTGAGCTCTATCCAAGCACTGCACTTTATTGTATAAAATCTAAGTTATATACTGCAGCAAATTATTTGTCTAGCAAGAATATTCTGTCGTTTAGACAAAGGGTACGGGCAACCTAGAAGCTTTTTCTCCTAATTTCAGCCCCTGCTATTGCAGACACATTACTTTGCTACCAGCAGAGGTGCAGATCATATTAGTGCTGTGCATACCAATTTTTATGGAGAAAAAATAACAGCTCCCTTGGGATGTGCATGCTTATTTTTGGCTCATTAACTTTAATGGTCATAGTACAGCTGTGACAGGTTGGGAAGACAGGTGCAATAGATGATCTTTGCTATTCTCTAGATCATGTCTAGCCTACATTTACACCTTAAAGTCACAGATGAGTCTGCTTGGAGGAGCCTGGTTCAAAGCCTGTTGAAGAGAGCAGAATCCTTCCTAATCCTCATGCTGTATCTTCATAGGATGATAGGAAGCAAGCCTGTCCAAAGGCTTGCGCTATTCATTTCACTCTTAGCATCCCTTAGTGCGTAAAACAGACAAATTCCCTTCCACCCCACCCCGCCCCACACACATACTGAACACTGTGCCCTTTATCAAAGTCTTACCATAATCATTAATCCCCGCACAGCTGAATGCAATGGGGCTCCAGGCAGTATCTGGCTTGATGGGTTTCTGCAGCTCCAGGAGTGCCAAACCATTTCTGGAAGGAAACCTACCAAAGTTATGGTGTGCATGGCTTTCATAAGCATGGGGTAGTCATCCTTCATATTGGGAAACAAGTATTTTCTCCCCAGAACTATTCTGTCTGTCTGAGCACTGGGCAAGGAAGAAGGAAAACAAATACATTTTCAGTCTAAAAACCCCTAGTTCAGACAACTTGAAGAGTCCAAAGTTGACTTGTAACATTTGCTGCCAAGCAAAACTCATGCTTCAAGACTGAAAACCTTACATCACAGGGACACTTTTGGGAATCCCAGTTGAAGTACCAGTGCTTTTTGTGCTGTGCTGATAGAAAACTATGATTTCCACCTCCAGAGGTTTGCTGCTGTTACGATTAACACAGGGAGTCCAGAGGTCAGTCAGTCACTCGTCTTCTCAGAAACCAGACCCCAACATGGATGGAGCTCACATTGAAGCTACAGGTCTGGTCTGTATAACTAGGTTTGACAAACCATTCAAGACCTATGGCAACACCATGGGTGTCTGCACACAACAAAGGTGAAGGTTTAACAGTAGCGTGTTGTCCCTCAGCCTAATTGAGGCCAGTAAGTACATAATGGGAGGCCGGAGACATAAAACAGGTGTCAGCAGTTTTTTGGGGGGCAGAGGACAAGCTCTCCCGGGACTGCATGCACAATTAGTTACCAGGTACACATGAAAGCCCACGCTCCATCTCTACTGCTACCACTGCTAGCAGCACAGAAAGCTACGATGTGAGGTTTAAGCTCCTGGAGGGCAGCTCTGAATATGTATAGACATGTTGGAAATAATAAACTGACCTATATTTGTCAGGATGGACAAGATGGTTTAGAAATTGTCCTGGCTGGAGGCCTGCAAGCCCTCAGCATTCTGGGGTGAGAAAGCATTGCCTACCTGGGGTTGTAGGGTATAGCTGTCAGGACCCATCTTTCATCAATTACAAAGCCTCAACAGAAGTGTGACTCCCATACTACGGGCTGGCCAGTCAGCATCAGGACGTGAGGGTTGAGCAACCACTTTCATCCATCCTGGGCTTCCCACATGGAGATTCTGTATGTGTTGCAGACACCAGCACAGGTTATGGATCCACCACTGGAATTCTGTATTTCTCTGGAATTATTTTGTCACAGCTGGGTGGACTAATACACCAAACAAGCACCAGACTCGTTCTGGACGGCTGTGTCCAGCAAAGGTTCCACAATAGGCCACTGGTGGGATTGAAGCATCTGTATTGGAGAGACTTGGGAACACTTTGCTCTAATTTTCTCTTCAAAATAACAGAAGTTTTCCATACATGCTATACCAAAAAATAAAGAGCACAACTAATACCAGCTGAGGAAGGACCTGAACTTTGTTGTTCCAGATGTGTATAGGCTGGCAAAATGTCCTGGCTAAGCAGGTCTCCACAGATTTTTCAGGAAGTCACATTCTGCAGGTGAGAAGCATTTCCTGACCCTTTTTTTAGTCAAAACTGATATTTATGAAGTGTTTCCATTACAGTAAGTCTCCATTTTCCAGAATTAGTTCACTAAAGTGTTCCCAGCCGTCTCCAGTCATAGCAAATCTAACAGTGTGTAAGTAACTTGTATCCCACCACCAGCAGCTTTCACTGATCACAAGGGGTGTTAACACAAGAAAGGAAAGAAATGAAACCAGAAGCGAACAGTATTTACTTTCCTCAGGTATTAGTGATACAGAGGATGAGTCTAGGGAGGAAAAAAAGATTTAACAGAAATTAAGTCCATTAAAAGCTTGTCATTGGTAGAGCTAGCTCAGAGAAACTGATGGGTAATATTAAGGGATGAGGTACAACACGTCCCCTGTTTCCCACCTTTTGGTTGCACTCTGGATCACACCATGGGAGCTAACCTTTTTATAATAGGCTCCCTTCATCCCTTTTGTGTGCCCCAGGAAAAGGCACAGCCCTTCAGTAAGAGCAGCCAAGCTTTCAAGCAAAAGTTAGCACAGATGGATTAAGCTGTTTGGTATTCTGCATCCTGTTTATGGTGTCAGGTTCCAGACAGTGGTTATTAATTAATCAGAGGTCAGTTACATGCTGAGACCAGTTGTTCCTCCCAATGAGCATCTGTTTTAAGTAACAACAAGCCAACCCAAAAATTAGTTTAAATAAACAGTCATCCTCAGAGACGTTTCTGGTTTTGGCTTGGTGACAGTGAAAACTGCAGAGACACAAGGACGACCACCTAGTGTGAAGTGCCTGGGATGAGCACCGAATTAACTTGCTGCAGTTTTGGGTGCATCAGAGCATGGAAGAATATCTTGAAATCATCTCAGACAATAGCTTTAGGGGAAACGCATTCAGCAAATAAATGTCACAAATGTCCTTGTCTGTAACTTTCAATGCTGTTTTAACAACAGGATTGCTTTGTGGCATAGGCAGGGGAAGATCCAAAGCCTTACATGGGCTGTTGCCTTCTAGTTCACTTTGTGTTGGCTGCTGATACAACTCTTCAAGAAGGATTTTGAAGCCTCTGTATCCCACAGTTTCGTCTGTTTTAAAAGGCAGGGCCAGGAAACTGCTGCTGAAGAACATGCTAAAAGCTATTTTCTGGCCACATGAGATTGCTAGTGGGGAGAAGAAAATACTGCAGTTGTAGTCATTGCCAAGTAGTCTGAGACATAGCCCCTACACTTTTTTCCAGGGAAAGACTTTTTAATCCAAGCTTTTTGGTACTCAGAGGTATTGGTGGATGCCAGAATTTCTCTGAGGTCTTTCAGGAGGCACATATCTAGTGGCCTATGCAGTATCATTCCCTATCCAGGCTGAAGAGGTGACGCCTAATGCAATGGCCAAATTATTCTTATACTCTATGAGTGCATCTCTCGTACTTTATTTGGATTACTTCAATAACCAGTTTTCTACATATCTACATACATGGACGAGAAAGGGGGGAGACAGTGGGAGAACAAGTAATGCACAAAGCCATTCCTGGGTACAGAAACATTCGCTAAGACCCTGATGTCTATATGGCCCAAGGCAACTTTAGTACTCACAGCAGCATCTGCTCAAACTATTTCAGACCCAGAGTGAGACAAGTACTAAGATACAAAGGGTTAAGAAAAAAAAAAAAGTTTTAAAAGAAGGATTGATACAAGTACCCTCTCAGATACAGCCATGAGACTGGATGTCAAGAGCTGATGAGCCCAGGCCACTTCTACCAAAGAAACCCTGGGTGACAAGAGCTGCTCTCAATGGCTCTCAGGAAGCTTGGGGTCTCTTGGCCCTGCCTTGCAGGCACTAATCAAATGGTGTTGTCCTCCTCCTTGCCACCCACACCCCACAAGAGAAGGGAATTTGGTCACCCTCATTCAATAAAAGGGGTCAGAAAAGGAAGATAGTAAATGAACATGTAGTTCAGCCTCCCAGAGGCCTGGAAGAGAGATGTGGTCTACCATAAACACTCAGATGATCCCAAATGCAAAGCCTTGCATCCTCAGTTACAAAATCTTTAAGCATGGCCTTCAGCATATTTCCTGAACTAGAATAAATTGTCCCAGTGCAGTTCAGCATTTCAGGGTAAATGCCAGGGACATGTTATTTCAGTGGCTCCAACTGGAATTAGATCAAAGCCTGGGCACTCTTAAAAGAGAAACCAACCGTATCACAAAGAAAAACCTGTTACTGCATCAATTTGTTTAAGCAGGCCTATTAATATTGAAGAAAGAAGAGATCTTAGCTTTGTGGTTTAAGTTCTGTTGGTTGGAGTGAACATTTGCGTGGCTTCAAAGCACAAGTTCCACATGCTGTTTACAGAGAACTTTTCAACCAGGAAAAGGCCTATAGACTTGGGAAACAACTTGAACTCTGAAGAATGATCTAGAGGTCCATTGACTGCTCCTAAAATATTTACATAGATATTTCTTTCGCCTTGCATTTAGAGTTGCCACAAAGCTGATCAAAACGCAGAGTACCGGGTTGCAGGCATATTGACATTTTAATTACATGTTTTTCTGGAGTACTTTTCATTGTTTTCAGGAATTCTGTAAATAAAATGCTACGTAGCCAATGTCTATCTAATAACACCCCCCAGTTTACCAGGGTGAAAAGGCAGCATTGCTGACAACGCACTTCCTGAGGTGATGAGAGAGAGGAGACCGAGCCTGCTGGAAACACGAATGGTGTAGAAGCTTCATGAGGCTTTTAAACTTCCACTTTGAGGGTCCCTGTGGCTGAACAGCTGGGAACATGCTTCAGGCAGGCTGGTCAACCTGGCTTAAGTTCAAGTCCTTATACAAAAAGCAGAGACAGGTTCGAGGATCTTGCATCCAACGTATTTGACGTTGTTGGAATTTGCTAAGGTTTGGGTTTGTTGGTAGAGTGTTGTTTTATTTTCCCTTCAAGTAGCTATTCATTTCTTCAAGCATACATAGCAGCTCTGGCAGCAGGGATCGAAAGTAAATACGGCAAAATAGGGATGTGGTGAATGAAGAAAATACATTTAGTACTGACATGGCTAATGTTTCTGGTGACAGTCTCGTACCCAAATGCTCACACTTAACTATGACAGAGGTTAACTCCCAAGCCACAAATACAGAATGTGCGTAAAAGGAGGTGGAGTACTTTATTTTTTTTTTTTTTTAAATTAGGCTTTTTACTTCTTTCCTCTCATCAGTTTTGTGGAAAGTTAAAACTGGTCTTATCTTTGTCAGCAGCCTTCATACTTTCAGGTTCCAGACCTGAAAAGAAAGTATTGCCTTACCTGATGCACACAAACACAGAGGAGGTTACAGGGCTATTCTGGGGAGGAGAGCCTGAGCCAAGAGAAGTTTAGAGCCAGTCTACGGGTGAATGGAAAAGAACACCTCCTGGTTTTCAGAGCTAGGGCTTCAAGTGCAACTTGGAAATGCGTGCATACATGAAAAAGCAGACAGATCTCTGTTGATGGTGCTATAAACTCTGAATCTGAATTTTAATATGAAAAATTTAATTGCTACAATTTAATTCTGAAGCCCAACATACTTGCCTGACACATAGAGAAGTAGATGTGCTCTTTCACCCAGCAGTGATGAGCACAGGTAAGACAAGAGAAAGGGGGATGGGAGAAGGAGATTAGAAGTGGTTCAGGTCACTAGAAATGCAAAATGGTTTGATTCCACAAAAACAGAGGAGTCAGACTGGATGCATCTCTCCAGCTTCAAGTTTCTTTGATCTGAGGCATCAAAGTATTAATCTGCTTAATGGTGCCAGGGCAGGGCATCCATTACACCAGCTGTACCCTGGCATGGGAAGCAAGAAAGCGAGAGAGGTTTCCTTTGGTTTTTAAACTTAAAGCCCAATCAACTGTGTAGTTCCCTGGGCGTGTGGTGGAGATGAGGTTTGGGGGAGAGCAGTGGTAATGGCAGCAGTATTGCCTACTAGGTGAAGAAGCAGAAAAGAGATGGTAGAAATAATAGCAGATTGACCATGGAGACAGGGGATTCTAATTTTGGTCAGCAGAATAGGAAGGGGCATACTGTTCAGCCTGGAGAAGACTAAGAGGAGATTAAGAGGCACTAACTTAGCAACAGCTAAATTAGTATCACTTTTTTAAAGGTTTATAGTGAGGAATGAACACAGTAGCTGGATCACTACTTATGCATTT
This sequence comes from Pampusana beccarii, assembly GCA_013399365.1. Taxonomy (NCBI): domain Eukaryota; kingdom Metazoa; phylum Chordata; class Aves; order Columbiformes; family Columbidae; genus Pampusana; species Pampusana beccarii. The sequence continues at coordinate 550,250 of VWYH01003949.1, read as the reverse complement.
AGTCATCAGCACTCAACATCTCTAATAGATCTCTTAATAATCATTTATTTTCAGAACAGATAGTTTTGTGTTTGGCTTGGGTTTTGTTTTGTTAGCTTGCTTGTTTTATATAACAGTCATACTTCAGGCTCTACTTCTCTACCCCCACCTCAAAATCATAATAGACTTACCAGACACTGTTTCCTGAGTAGCGTAAGTCAAGAGAGAGCCTTTCAATGGCTACTTCAGCCCTGGAAAGGAAGGTCACTGTCACCACTGAACCTTGAGATTTTACGGGATAGATGGAAGCATAACCACAGAAGTTGCCTAGGAAGTAGACCAGGGTAGGAGATGAGCCTTCCACTTTCCCCTTTTTCTCTTGAGAGCTGTAAGGCACAGTCTTTCAAAATGCAATGTCAGAAAGGATTTCCCTTTCTAAAAGCCTCTTAACGCAAAATCCTGATGTCATTCAGCTTTGAATTCATACATTAGACCACAGACATGGCCAGAAGATAGCTTGCTATACTTGTAACCAGAATCAGGACCTTCTTCAAACAGACATATAGTTAAAGACACCCATTATAACCACTATAAATCTCTAGCAGCAAGTCCCCACTGCCTGGACTACTCTGGTCAGAAGAAATTCCTTCTCTGACAGGCAGCCCCCACCTCAGGCTCCTTTGTGCAAGGCACCATGCAATGCCCACAAGACTGTGGGACATCCATATTCCCTGGAAACTTGAGTCTCACATAACTAAGACACAGATACAAGGTCCTTCAGTGCCGCAGGTGTTTTAGTCGTTTAAGTTACCAGTCTATGCTTTCTCCTTCACACAAAGAACATACTTGTGTGGCTTAATTTCCCCAGCAATATCCTACCGAACCAAGCCAATGTTTGTTAGTCAGGGTGGGGAGGATCATAGACACATTNTTTCCTGATGTCCAACCTAAACCTCCCCTGGCACATCTTCCTGCCGTTCCCTTGGGTTCTGTCATTGGTCACTAAAGAGAAGAGATCAGCGCCTGCCCCTCCTCCTCCCCTTGTGAGGAAGCTGTAGCCGCCATGAGGTCTCCCCTCAGTCTCCTTTCTCCAGGCTGAACAAACCAAGTGACTTTAGCCGCTCCTCATACAGCTTCCCCTCCAAAACCTTCACCAGCTTTGTGGCCCTCCTCTGGACACTCTCCAGTAGCTTAATGTCCTTTTTACACCGCAGATACCTCCCCTTGCTCAGCAGGGTGGTAGGAAAAGCTTCCCTTCCCTTGGTCCCACCGTTTTGACCTTCTGCCTTGTCTTTGGCACATGGCTGCAGACACACACAGCAAGGTGTCACACTGCAAGTTTAAGCCTGGGAAAGAAGGACCCAGACAGGCTCACGTTTTTTCCGAGGCACTGCCATGCCATTATTAGGGTCTCACATCCAATACATGCAGTTGGAACAGTATTTCTAGGAAGGAAAGATACCGAGCTGGCTGAAGCAGCTCCAAGTATTATCAGAAAGCCCTTCTGGAGCATGGAAGTGTACCATGTAAAACTCCCTGTCTGTCTGCAAAAGAAACTTAGTTCAGCTCCTCTGTTTCTCTCACCCCAGCATTAAGGTGAGCTCTTTCTCATCTATCAATTCTTTGGTTAGTCCAAATCCTTCATACACCATCAATTTGCCATGAAAATTAGACAGATTTCTTTCAGTCCAGAAGTCCAAGACTTCAAGCCAAACAATGGATTTTAATGGGGCTACAATTCTCCAGTGGCAGCTGCAGCACAAAGCAAAGAACAAAGTCACAATGCCAGCATATTTTACAGTTGGCTCTTATTTCCTAGGGATAGCTATCAAAATGTGAGCAAAGGCAAAAGAGATTCTAATGCCCATTAAAAAGAGGGAAAAAAAAAAAAAATCAAAGATGGGATACTGGTCCAAATCTATTTCAGTCATATTACTCATTACTTCTGAAGTCAAGCCTTCAAACAGTTTAGAAGTCTATGCTATTGCCATGTGAATGGAAAGTTATCTCTTACCCTAACTAAGCCTGATAAAGGAAGAAGAAAAGGAAAGAGATGAAAGTGCCAGAAGATTTTTAGTGACGTAGTTTATCATTGCCGTTGTTAACCCCTCAGTTACACCATATTCAGGCCTCTGACATGCTTTATGATGACAGTGTTGCCCAGAGATGCCAGATTTGTCTACTGTTTGCTGGTAAGAACATACTGGTGCCCCCCAACTTTCCTAGCTCTTGTTGGGGAACTTGCCCAATTTTTTAAAATGCACTGCAGTACCATCTATGGATTCATTGAAAACCACATCGCAGATGTTTGCACATTTTCATGTGAGTTTCAAAAGCCAGAGTAATTTGGGTGCTCACCTGGCAGCATTTGCACATCTCATGGGGTATCCTGGTGACTGGATGTTTGCTTCCCAATTTATAAGGATGACATCCATGCATCGTGACAACTCTGAGCTCATCTCCTCGGAATTTTTTAAGGCACTGCCAAGTTTTTGTCCTAGGAAGAATAAGAATGTAGAGCATAAAATTCAGCTTTAATATTAACTTTTATATGGTCTTTCAGCGGGTACTAGGACAATTCCTAGATAACATATGACTCCCATTGAAAAGCATGTATCATGAGTGAGAGCCAATTTGGAGTGCAAGAACCTTGAAATGCTCATTTTAAAAGTTCATCTGGAAAAAGATGTGTTCAATTAGAGGACAAACCAATTAGGAAAGCTGCTACATTCTTATTCTACCAGGCTAGACCTCGTTTATCATAATCCTACAAAACTCAAACTCACTTTAGGCTTGTTTCAAGCTCCAGAATTTACATAACAGCCAGTTTTATCCAGGCTACAGCTTAGGACAGTTCTATTTTCACTTACGTTTGGAGAACTTCTGTATGGAACAACTCCAGAAAGCCCATAAAGGCATCTTGAAAACTAGTACGTTCTTGGAGCTTGGGTCAAGCAGGTCATTTTAGAGAGAAGTGGTTGTACAGCTTGACCCTGAGCATCAGGTGTTCAACACTGAAAGTAGCAGGGCCAGTGAAGTGGAGCAGCCCCTTCACCACAGGTCAGGGGCTCTGGTGGAGCACAGGAGGCTGCACAGTGCTGCATAGCACAGCTAGAAGCAAATTCAAGCAGAGCACCACCACTGTAAAAATGCAATTTGAGAAACGTAGACAAAAGTCATACAATTCAGTCTGTGGAAAGGCAGAAAAGCAGGGAACTACTCACATGTGAGATGTATTCGATGCTGGTAACGTAGCTGCTCTGCAGTCACCTCCCAATGAGGCAGCGGGCAGCACCTCCAGTCCCTGTCTCGCAAGAAGTGCCCTACTGCTGGCCAGCAAGGATGGGTTCGGTTCATTGCGTAGTATCGACTGCTCGAAGTCTGCCTATGAGGCTGGGCATTTTGTTTGTTTTATCTGTCCTGAAAAATTGCTAGACTACTTAAAGGTTCTTTCTTGGACTTAAATTGAAAATGGGATGGGACAGGAAATTTTTGCCATTACTCGGTCTCCACTGATAAGTACTTTCAGTTGTTAAGCATGCTAAATTGTTTTCGGTTACTTTCTAGCTGTCTGAGTTTTCCGGCCTCTTTCTCCCTTGTCACACGGTCATCCTAAAGTTCTAGCTCATGCTGACATTAAAGGCCCAATCTGTTTTAGGTTCCTCAATAAAAGTAATTTTATTGAGAGACAGGCATCCACTGGCTTCTGTTGCTCATGGTCTCTACAGCAGAAGAGGGGAGAAAAAAGAAAAAAGAAAACAGGCTGTTTCAGTATGTTAGCAAACAAATAGACATAGGAATCTAGTTTAATATACCCAGCCTTGAAAAAAGCTGCCAGCTATTACAAATGCTATTACATAGCAAGTCCGTGTGCTGGAGAACTCTCCAGAGAGCTATCAGACTCCTTTCAGGGAAAAGTTTGACTGATGACCCCATTCCTGATAGTATTTTCCTCCGTCTTGGATATAAATAGTTGTGATAGCTAAAGTATTATTCTCAGCTGTAATAGACATACTTTTAGAAATTTTTTGTGTGCTTTTATGAATAAGTTCTTGGGGAAAGACAGCTGTGGAGTTCTCTAAGAGCTCCTTAGCCCATCCTCTGTCTTTCTCCTCTTCTGTCCTTTTACTCCTAACTCAGAGTTAACTGGCATGCTAAACTTTAGATCTGGTAGTAGATTTTTGTTTGTTTACTTGTTTTTGTTGTTTGTTTTTTCCTTAATGAAAAAAAATGTTTCTGTCATGTTCCATTACCCTAAAGGTCTTCATCTGGAAGCATTACTACTGCATTTGGTAACAAAATGGTGTTCTTGTTCAAGTGTCAAGAAAAAACAGCTTATTTCCCTCATATGATGATCATACACATAGCTCTCATCTGCACCCAGAGAGAAGTTAAATAGGGCCTCTTCCCTAGTGCATTAGCCGTCACCACCAGTGTGATGTGGGAGGATGAAAGTCTACACAGAATACCTGTTATCCCAAAACTTTCTCCAGAGGCATCACTTCATTTTGAAAACATTTGGAAAACACATACGCTAGAATTCACCCACAAGACTCCCAAAAGCTGGTGGTGGATTTCTCCTCCACACTTTGTCTACCAGTATGTCAGTATGGATGCTTACCCAGGAAAAATGTTTCTGTATACCTGGTTTATAATATCTGTAATCACAATAAACTGAACCTGTACAGAGGATTTTACTTAACTGGACGATGTGCAGTATGTGAGCAAACTACACTTCTGGACATCCGGGCCTCCAGAAACCTAAACGTTTGGGTAAAGAAAATTAGAGCTCTCAATTTTGTTTTATTTTAGCTGTCTTTAATGCTGTGGATTGTGTTCACTGAGATGTTGTCTAAGTGATGGGATTGCACCTCAGCAGGGTCAGGGTGAAGAATACCATATGCTTTGCCCAGGAGATAGATAGATATAGATATAGATATAGATATAGATATAGATATAGATATAGTTGTTGTTTTTTTTTTTGTATAAAGAGCCACACTCTTGTTTCCCAGACACTGATGCTTCAGTGTCATCCATTCCAGCTCCAGGAGGCAAACAATACCTATCACTGCATCTCACTTTGGTGTCTCAGAGGGTATGGAGGAAGAGAGGTTGAGTTTGAACAAGAAGCTGCCAGTATAGGAGGTCTTAAGGCACTTATATAGGCAATTGTCCATAAGGATTTTCCCATTTAACACAGCTTATCTCTTAGTGTATCTCTTAGGGCTGTTCTCCTACCAAGTCAATGCAACACACTGATGGAGGGATTACAATCTTCAGCCAAGTTTACGGCCTGGGCTCTAAATCTTAACTGAAGGTTGCCACACATCAGAGCCACACATCTGGTGCTGGAAACCCTTTCTGAAGCTGGCCCAAGTGAAAGTGAGAAATTTCTAATACTGAGTGTCCTCAGCTGGACCATTTGTTGCTACCTAGCACTTATCTTCCTTGCTGGCTCTCTTCATAAATCCCAAGAAACTCCTCTTGGCAGTTCAGTGATAATGTTATTGACAGATGCTTTACTCTAATATTTGCCATGCCCTTCACAGTATCCAAGAGCACTCTGTGCTTCCCAAGTATGCTGATGAGGAAGGAACGGAGATAAACCCCCGGGGCTCTTCTAACTCCACTCCTGATGCACATTCTGTGGATAAATGTGCACTTGAGTGATAAAAGCATTAAGAAAAGACAGTAAGAGCTTTCTACAAAATCTACCAGTTCTGCCTGTGATTGAAGATAGTCTAGCAGGTCAATAAAGTTAGTGTGAAATGGTTTTCCAATATATAGAGTTTTTTTCATTGTTGTTGTGGTGGGTCTTTTGTTTGTTTGGTTGGTTGTTTTTTGTTTGGTTGGTTTTGTTTGGGTTTTTTTGAAGCCTGTTTTTCTCCTTCCCCAGTATTACTGGACATGCTGGAAGTCTGAATACCCTGATTTCACTGGCAAGAGCACAGCTACAGCAGGTCCACTGGAAAGGTCAAAACGAATGGATCTGATAAAAAGCTTAACCCTACATGGAGTGTGTATCTATATCTATATCTATATATCTATGTCTATCTCTTTAAAACCCATTCCCATCAGTTGGATCATTTCTTAGGGTCCAGCATGCAGGCTGGTACAAGCCTGCAGGAGTTCTCAATGTGCATGACCACTAGGCAGCCCTGTCACCTTTGCCTTGGAGAGCCAGGCAGCAGACACAAACCAGGCAGCAAAAAGGAGTGAGCTACCAGGCCTTAGAGGAAAGCAGACCTGCTTGCAAATTTGCTCTGAGCTGTGCTTTGAATTGATGCCTGAAAAACAGATGAATACCAGGCTGGTCAAGTACCCGATCTAACATGTCTACCAACCTCAAATTCTTACTCATTACTGAGGAAGATATGCAATTTTAAAATTTTTTTCTTTAGTTAATCTGGTGACCAGCCCTTGACAAGAGTTCTGAAATATTTTGCTTTTGTCTATGCACTTTCTGGTTCTCCAGAAACACAGGAGGAGAGCAGGCTTAGCCTGTAGCTGTATGCACACACAGAGCAGCAGTCAGATTCAACACTTGTTAAATAAGAGGCCAAATCAACAGGGAAATATTTGGAAGCATCTGAGTGGTTATAACAGAGCAGGAGAAGAGAAAACAAGATCACTAATGAGAACTGCGTGTCCCTTTAGTACCAACCATAATGGGGTTGTTTGCCTCCCAGGGCAACTATTTTTAAAGTTGTACCCTCAATAGAGCAGCTTAAATTCTGTTTAAGTGTGCTTCTACCCACACCAACATTTATGAGCTTTCTGCTCAGGCTGGATGCTGACACCACACCATGTCTCTGCCTACCTGCATGGGATGCTGAGAGCACAAAGGGGGAAAGCTGAGCCCTTCAGCTGGGTAGAAATCTTCCAAATCCAGAAGGGAGATGAGGAATGTTTGACTCCTGGGGAAGGTGCCCTGGTGTGAACAGCATTGCATAGCAGCAGCGACTGTCCGAGAGCACAAACAGGGAAGCATGATGAGGCTTACCCCATCGTGGAACAGAGCTTGGCCAAGCTGAGTTATGGGAAAAGCACTCTTCCTCCAGGAGAACTACCTTTAAAATAAATAAATAGAATAGAAGAAATAAATTTTAAAAAAGTGAAAACCAACCCAAAAAAATAGAACCTCTTCCACCAGTTTAGGTTTAAAAAAAAAGCACAATGAATTAATCACACAGCTTTGCACAAAGACAAGGCAAGGGTCCTGCAGGTACTCAGCACTGCTGGAGGCTGGGGACCCTTTGCTGGCAGGTGTGGGTCGAATGGTCTGGAAGGGGGTAAAGCCCAGCAGGATGAGCCACAAGAGTTTGTCTCTAGGTTCATTTTAAAAACCATTCAGTGCATTCAGGATGACACCCCAATTCATGTCATTACAGCACCACGCACTTGCCATGACTTGGAGCTCACCCAACAATGAGTGGCTCAGCTGAGACAAGCCCTCTCCAGTGTAGGAAAGAGCCTCATGTGTGTTTCCAGCCCCTACAAACCATCCCTGGAGCTGCTGTGTTAATGAAGCCCTCACAGTTGCTGGCTGTGCTGCACTTGCCTGAGGAGAAAAATCATCCCCGCCTCCTGTTGCTTTATCACTTCAGAGGACCTATTTTTATCTCAGTGGCACGATATCTTGGAGCACCAGCAAGGATGCCAGTGGGAAGAGGAGGAAAGCACACGCTGCATGCCAACAGCCCGGCTGCAGCACAAGTCTGCAAGCAGAGCCGGTAGCACATCCCCTCCTGAGCAGGTTGCTTGTTAAAGCTGTGAGCAACAGCATTCTGCAATTAGTTGCCAGAGCGAGTGCCACCAGTAACTCAGGGGTACTTCAGCCTTTTCATCAATCTTCCTCCAATACTGTCACAATATTAGATGTGGAGAAGCATTTGAATGTTTAATAGGCAGGAGGAGGCACAACAGCAGGATAGGGCTGTTTGCTGTGCTTTAAAAACAACAGCAAGCTGACAGAGCACCTCACCTGAAATCACAGCTCTGGTTATGCCAAGTACATGCGTAAAAGATTAAGTAGCTGTCCCTGCCCTGGGAAACTCAGCCTAAAACAAAACAAAAAAACGCCACCAACAGAAAACCACACACAAAAAAGCTGAAATACCTCATTCCAAGAATAATAAGGGAGAGATAGAGCAGATGAAGAAATACTCCCACATGCACCCAAACCTGCAGCATCAGTGTTACTGGACCCCTGGGTTCCCCACAGGAGGAGCCCATTGCTTCTCACTACAGCAGAGTCTTTCTTCTCTTGGGTCTGCTCACCAGCCTCCCTTCCTCTCCCTGTGTACACGCACACATGCTCTTCCCAGGACAAAATCCAGAGAGCTGTGACCACTTACATCAAGATGTTAGGAGGCTCAAACTTGTTACTAGGTTCCACCTACAGCTGCTTCTGAACTGAACAAGCTCCACCGCCTCCTGCAAACCAAGCACTGCAGCCTCTGGCACACATCAGCTCCACACAGTTCTGCAGTCACCCTGCGTGCACATCTCCCCGAACAGTTTTGTGGGCAGCTTCTCTGGCTGCTCCTGTGCTGAGGCCTCCGGTTCACTTCCCCACAGCATACTCTGTTTAGCATCTGAGCAGAGGCACAGAGTGCTTGGAGACAGTTCAGTATTATACAAAACTCAAGAACAGTCAGCACAGCCAAGCGCTTCCCTCAATAAGAAGGCAATCATGTGAAAGACAGATAAAGGAGTCAATGGTCAGTACCTGGCTCAAAGAGCCCTCAGGGCTCTGAACCTTTCGTATAGTGCCATATGTAAAAGCTGTATGCAATTCTACAGCCTCCACCTCTGAGAAAGATTTGCAGCTACAGAGCTGAGCAATTCCCTGTATTAACTGCCTGGCCTACAGTAAATCCATGAAAGCCACTGCAGCCTTCAGAGAACCAGTGGTCAGCAGCCAGTTGTGTCAGATCCAAGGGTATGGAAGATCTCCAGCCAGCTCTCAGCTTATCTGTGGGGATGGCCTGGCTACCATACAAGTGATGACTTGTTCTGTTAACTGGTTTTAGTTTAGAAGAAAGTTCTCCCTTAGTCAGCACCTGTACTAACATTTCTGTTAGGTCAATGTGGGACTACGAATGGTGCCACAAGGGAAAAAGACTGGCAGCTGCAGCACAAAGCAGTAGAGTCCAAGTGCTCACCTGCCCCAAGAGTGAAGGATTATCCACAACATGCTCTTTAATATATACTTTAATTTCCTGCTCATAACTGCAGCACACTTTATGCAGAATACAGAAAAAAAAAAAAAATTATTCCTCTTAGCAGAAGTCCTCCATTTTCTGCTGGCAGCAATAGGATAAAATATAGGATGTGCAGAAACATGAAAACTCCATCCAAGATTAGCTCTCTCCTCTTCCTAAGGAAATGCTGTAGCACAATCACAGCTATTCACTAAACAACTACATACTTGGCTGTACGTGTGCACATGCAGGGAAGGAGGAGGGATAAAGCTCTGGAAGACAAAGGTTTTACATCAGCAGATTCCCAGTGCAACTACTTTGAGCCAAAGTGAGATATTTCTCTAGAATTAGAATTGGTTTATTTAATATGGAAAAGGAGACTTGAAACTATCTGGTGGCTCTTCGAAATCTCTCAAATCCCATCAGATTAAACGAGCTGATGCAGTGGATTTCTCCATTTGTGAATGAAACTATAAAGCCAAAATCACCCTAGCCTCAGCAGAAAAGGAATGTCTGGGAAAGAAGAAGAGAGAGCACTGGTGCAGAGAAGCAGTGTGGCAGTGCTGGGTTCACATGGAGCACCTCAAACAGGTTTGCTCCCCTCATGAGAAAACCCCTAGTTTAAGAATAGGGGCCTCTTCCTTTTGTAATATATCATCACTTTCATGCAGTCATTATGCACTAGCATATGCTACCCTTTCTCTAGCATTTCTCTGGCAAAATTTATCCTGCAGACTTCTGAATGTAGTGCTAATTATATCTAGATACACATAGACACACAACTTCAGTTTACAGCGTTGTCCCAAGCTATTCTGCCCAAAAGTGTGGGGCTGGTAGGCATTTTCAGAAGCAGCCACTTTCTACTGAGAAAAGTACCTGCCCAAAGACTATATCCTATTTGAGAAATAGAAGTGTTAAATACAAGACTTATGCTTCTGAAACTCCCGTTCTAGTTTATAGTGAGCTTTGTTTAGGGTGAAGGCGTGAGGAAGAAGAGGAAGCAGAGACTTTCTGCAGGAAATCACCTGGATTTTTAGTTCTTCCTCTTATGTTGCCTCAAAAAGTCTGCCAGACAGAACCTCAGTGCCCTTGGGATATTTTATACGAAGGGGTTATATTCAGAACTCACCTCACTTAGAGAAAACTCACCTTTTATCATCAGTCTTATCCAGACCAGGAAAATCTTCACCCTTGAATAGACCACTGGTTTCTTCGGATTTGCCCAGCTGATAGTGCTGTAAAGAGTAAACAGTTCATTTTCCTTGCTGCAAACCAAAAGGCCACCAGAACCACCCCAGGAACCAAATTATAAAGGACTCACAGTTATCTCATTTGGCCTCCGCACTGCTGCAGCTAAGAGGAGAGCTATCACAGGTCAGATTTGATCGAGAAAAATCCTCGGTGCAAGAACAGGGCTGCTGCTGGTGCAAAATAAGTTGCTGGTGCAACTCAACCCTAGCCTGCAATGAAGAGACTGGCTTAAAGGCTTGCTTATCAGCATGGAGCGAGGACTGAGAACAGGCTGCAGACAGTGAATGATTGAATAGTGCTCTTTAGTCTTACACGTAATTTATGAGTCTGCCATAAGCTTGTGATATTAAGCAGAACCTACATTCTAACTTGACAGTGCCTCAATCAGAATTACTTGCCTTTTATTTACTCAGTTGTTCTTACTCACTTGCCTCATGATTTCAAGGAAGTTAGTTCTTGAACAGTGCTCTGAATACAAGAGTTTTACAAAACCAATAGAAGGCTTCATAGTTTATCTTGACAAAAAGAGTACTATGAAAGGATTTCCAAGATACAATGGGAAGTGTATTCACTAGAGTAAGAGATGGGACTTGAGAAGTGCAAGGGAAGAACAACCTCTCCTCCATAGGTCTCGTTAAAATCACAGTCCAGAGAAATACTACTAGTCTCTGTGGTTCCATTTCCAAGCAATACTGCACATCGCCTGTATCTCCCATACTGATCAACTCCATCTACTGCTCTTACAAGTACTATCCACTCCAGAGACAGCAAGTTGTTGGAGCTTTTAACTGTCACTTGCTATGTACTGCTCTGCCCTCTGTCCTTCCCAGCCCCTTCCCTCAGATAGTCCATCAAGATCCATATGTAGACACCTTCAAGAGTGCTCACCTTCAGTTTTACCTCACCTGACAGGGGTCCTGGCCTCCCACAGAAACAAAGCCGGCACAGCACATCCTGGCTGTGATCCTTCTGGGGTGAACGAAGTAGTAATTTCTCTCACAGATTTCATTCTCGAGTACAGGTACTTGTCTGCTGCAACTGCCTAGCTGGGCTCCCGTCTGCTTGGGAAATAAATTCAAGGTTAGGTCTGGGCACAGGAGTAAAAGATGAGATGAAAGTGTCTGTTCCGCTCATAACAGGCAAACAGGCAAAATCAGAAGAGCCACCTTCTTTGATGATCCACCACTTAGACACAGTGAAGAGGAAGATAACGTATTTGCGCTGTCGGGCAGACACACTGGCCTCAGTAGTGTTGTGCTCTAGAGGAGTGTCTCAGTGCACCAGGGCAATGTCAGAGTTATAGCTCAGCATGGAGGCTGAGGAGAGACCTTATGGCTCTCTACAACCACCTGAAAGGAGGTTGTAGCGAGGTGTGTGTCGGTCTCTTATCTGAAGTATCAAGTGATAGGATGGGAGGAGATGGCCTCAGGTTATACCAGGGGAGGTTTAGATTGAACACTTGGAAAAAATTCTTCAAGGAAAGGGTTGCCAGGCATTGGAACAGGCTGCTCAGGGAAGTGATGGAGTCACCATCCATGGAGGTGTTTGAGAGACACATAGATGAAGTTCTTAGGGACGCGGTTTAGTGCTAGTGTTAGGTTAATGGTTGGACTCAATGATCTTGAGGGTCTTTTACAACCAAAATGATTCTATGATTCCATGAAGTGGAGATGTATCCTGGTGGTTTTCACCTATGACCAGGGCAGAGAAGGAACACGCAGCCCTCTAAAGTGCATCCTGAAAGCATAACTTGTAAAGCAAGAGGGTAAAAATCCCACAAGTAATGACAAGCTCAAAGTAAGTCATAAAAAAAACCAAACAAGGTGCAAGAACTTTGACGACAAATCCCCCACTTCTCCATTTTTCAGCTGAGAAGATTGCTAGGACCCATTATGTAGACTTCCTGAGCGTATAGTGAAGGCTGACTGCTTGATTGTGCAAACACAAGCCACTAAGCTTTTGTAGAAGACTAGCGTGCTTCTTTTCCACATGTTATTTCTTCCCCCTCCTCATTAGGAAGAAAGAATCAGCAGGCTTTTTATAGACAGATATATTGCTCAGTACCAAGAGAGTAAGATGCTGTGGACACCCAGTCATCTCTGTTAGATTTTAAGACTTTTTACTGCTAGTAGTAAGAACCAGATATAAAACATTCTCCTATAAACTGCAAGTTAGCTGAATGAGACCAGAGTCACTAGATTTCCTTTCTCATTCCTCAACCTGTGCTGCGTATCAGTCACTTTGCCTTGCTGTCAACACCGTTTTATCTGTGCATATAGATGTATTTTGAGAAATAGTGTAGGAGAAAATACACCCAATTCAAAATTTTTAATGGTATTGCATGGTTTTTACCTGTTCTGTTGACTCTCTCAGGGCTCTATCATGTTCTTCTGCTGTCACAGAGTAGTGCAAGGGGTTATTGGATCTGTATAATTAAAGCAAATGTATTGGAGCTACTTACAGTCAGCCATACAGCTTCCTTATTCAGCAGTCATACATCCCTTCTGGCTCTTCTTTAATTAGTCAGTTATTCCCAGGACTGCTGAGCAAGATCTGCTCACCACGACAAATATGTTGCATCAGTTCTGGTTTTGCTACAGCTCTGATAGTAGATAGTCCAATTAAGTTTAATGAATCTCCTACAAGCAAGACCAAACTGCTGCCTTGTCTAAAATCAGCAATTGTGGATGGATGGCAGAAGGAAGGTTTTGTAGAGGACATGAAGGTGTGAATGTAATTTATAGCTCTCGAGCTGTTTGCACCCCTGTCTGGAAGAGCAGGGGGAGTGCACAGCATGGGGAGAGGAGCTGAGGTGGCCTTGGGATGCTTTGGTCACACTCACGGCTACACACAGTGTGTGGCTTTCAGCAGCTACGTAGGGTTGATGACAGGCCCATAGCACTGGTAGTCTCCAAGGAGCTTCAGGGCAGCATGCCATGGCCAACAGTGAGGACAGGCTTTCTCAGTCCCACTAACATGCTTGAACAGCCACCGAAAAGTAAATGGGGGAAGACCACAGGTGTCTACAAGAGACCACTTCAGAGAGCAAATGAGGCTCAGGCACTGAAAGCAGGTCTCTCCCATCCTCTGCCCTATGTCCCCACTCCCAATAGGAAGTGCATGCAACCAGAACAGAGAGGACGTACCATGCCTACGGAGAATGAGAGATGGGACGCTTACCTATCACTTTCCATTCATGCAAGAAGTGCACAAAGAGGGATCTGAGGTCAGAAATTATCTTCCTCGCTGTATAGTCCTTTTATATGTCAGAAGAAAGCTCCTCAGCCCAGATCAGCTGAGTAGAATTTGATTTCTTTACCTAAGGGGACATCTTTCAGAGGCATCATCAGTGTAGTAGTTAATCCTGAATCTTCTCTTCCTGCCTCCATTGCAAGAGAGGAAATAAGAGTTAGCTCTGACTTGAGTCAATAGCTCTAGCTTGTCCACTCAAAAGAAGTCCCCACTCTGGAAGGGAAAAGTTATTCATCCGCTCAAGCAGCAGCTGACACATATTAATGAAAGTAGAAAGCAACAATAGCAGACTAGCCTCCAGGATCAAGACTCTGTGTTGAGATTTCAAGGGGAATATCAGACTGACAGGATTAGCAAAGTTACTTGTTTCAGGTAACAGAAGTTACTCATCCCATTTCTCAGTGAGGAAAAAAAAAAAAAATTCTTCATCTCCCTTACTCAGGGAATGGAGCTTTGTCACAAGCAGCTATTCTGTTTTAAAGTTACTCTGACAGAATGCAGCAGGATTAGCCTAAAAAATAAGATCATGTGTCTAAGAATAGCTGCAGATGATGCAGACATTGTTAGACACAGCAAGCATCTCTCTGCTAACCTGAATGAACAAAAGTAAGTCAGGCTCTGAACCCTCTGAAGCTGTTCTCACTACCACTTTCAAAATGTACCAGCATGGCATTCCCTGGACTCAGCAATGGTTTGGGAGTTGAGAATCCACAGAGATTAGCTGAGGGAACGAACAACAAGCTGTATTTCTAAGGTGAGAAATGTCATCCTGTGAGCACTCGCGGCTTTAACTAATCCAGGTTTCTAAAAAAAGCCACAGCCCTAGAGTCTTGGTGACTTTCTGATTGAAACAAGAACTTTTGCAGAAGAAGCACCTGCAAAGTGATGTTAATGAGTGACATGAGTGGCAATGCGCACTTACAGCCCAAAAGGCCAATCGTATCTTGGGCTGCATTAAAGGAGCATGGCCAGCAGGCTGAGGGAGGTGATTCTGCCCCTCTGCTCTGGTGGGACCCCACCTGGAGTCCTGCATCCAACTCTGGAGCCCTCAGTACAGGAAAGACATGGGCCTGTTGGAGAGGGGACAGAGGAGGCCACCAAGACGATCAGAGGGCTGGAACAGCTCTGCTGTGAGGACAGGCTGAGAGAGTTGGGGTTGTTCAGCCTGGAGAAGAGAAGGCTCCGCGGAGACCTTATTGCAGCCTTTCAGTGCTTAAAAGGGGCCTATGAGAAAGATGGGGACAGACTTTTTAGCAGGGCCTGTTACGACAGGACAAGGGGTGATGGTTTTAAACTAAAGGAGGGGAGATTCAGGCTAGACATGAGGAAGATTTTTTTTTACATTGAGGGTAGTGAAACACTGGCCCAGGTTTCCCAGAGAGGTGGTAGATGCCCCATCTCTGGAGACATTCAAGGCCGGGCTGGACAGGGCTCTGAGCAACCTGATCTAGTTGGAGATGTCCCTGATCATTGCAGGGGGTTGGACTAGATAAGCTTGGAAGGTCCCTTCCAGTCCAAACTATTCTAAAATTGGTAAGCAATAGCAGCCAGAGTTAATCTACTACAGCTATGCTACACAAAAGTAGTCCTAGTTTTCTTATTGTGGAATTACAAGTAATCTTCAACAGTGTGAATGGCATTCATTGCACAAAACCCCCACACTTGAGTTGCGTTTGCCAGCGTTGAGGGGTGCAAGCAAAGTCTGTCTTGAGTGGTTTACATGTGCAGGTAAAGGACTTATAGAGCATCTGCTAGATTTTTCTTCCTATTGAGAGCATTCAGTTTGCACAACGTCTGGAAGTCCCATAACTGCAGCTGGATAGGAAGCTTGTGCTTTATTCCAGAGGAACTTTCCTGTAAGAATCTGAATTTCTGATGGCAAAGCTGTGCTGGAAAGCATCAAGTGAAACATTCTGGGATGCTGAAAGCTCTCCCCTGAAAGATTCCAGATCCAAATTTGTTAGCCTTCTTCCCCCCACTTAAATACTCAGTTCCAATGCAAACCAGATTCCTTTTCAAGGGAAATGTAGTGTTAATACTTATTCAGCATTTGGCAAACACATGCAACTAAATTACCACCACAAAATAGATGGCAAAAAAATAGAAGCAGTTTTGCAAAGATGACTTGTCAATGGCGAACCCAGAACAGCTCGAGCCTCTTTCCCAGCTTATTTGCTGTGAAGAAAAGAGCACCAGACCCTCATCACTCTACTCTGTCTTTTGGTTGACAGGCTTGTAAAGAGGTAGCCAGAATCCAATTCAAATATCTTCACTTCTGAGCACTGGTTTGCTGTTCACCTTAAGAATAGATACCAAGCTCTGCTGAAGTGAGTGTGGTGCCTGGAAGCTCCTCATTAAAAAAAAAAAAAAAGTTGGGGTGTTAAAACATGCTTTCATTTTGTCCAGGTAGGAGGAACATCTGGAAATACAGATGTTCCAAAAAAAAAAAGGAAAGTTAAGAACATTTATTTCTCTAAAGATTTTTACATTAATAAAACTGAAGCAGATTAAAAATGATGAATTAAAAATATTTCCTTCTGAAGGTGTGAGAAAGCAATGCCTCAGGTTAGCATTTTTTTACTAATGAAATTCCAACAGAATTACTTCAATTCATAAAGAATTCATATCCATTCCAGTGGTATTAGACACCTATCAACAACCACTCTTTTGCTCTGCCTTAACTTTGTACATTTGTTTTCTTTAGTAACCCTTAGATCAAAGTTGCTCATGCTCTCTCATTTGGTAGAGAGATGCGGAGTGGAGACCTGATCCAGCAGCACACACTTGTGTGCTCTGCAGCAGAACATGAGACCATGGCCCAGTATCCAGCCCCTCAACACCAGCCAGCCCTCCATGAGGAAGCACAGCCATGAACAAGAATGTGGCATCTCCTGTGCCAATGGCCCATTTGGCCACATCATGATGGGCAAGACAGACAGACAAGCCTCAAGGCTGCTGCAGAAGCCCTTTCAGTAGTACCAAGTACCACATTACCAGACAGAGAGAGTATTTTGGTGATAAAACATGCCTGTTTCCAGACAGGCTTCTAATTTGAGACTGAAACAAGTAGCACTCACCCAGACGGTTTTCTTCTTCCTCACCGTGAAGAGTAGCTGCATCATAAATGCAGCTTGGACTAAGTTACACAAAGTCTTCAAACTTCAGCTGCAAAGAGGACAAGCAAGAAGGAATCATCAAGACTGAGACACCCTTCTTAACCATACGCTGCAGAAAAGCTAGATTTCAGAGGAATTTGAGCATGGCTTCCCTTGGTGAGTACATCACATTTTGCATCAAAACAGCCTGTTGGCAATTTTGGCCTGACTGCTCCCTCGTGTGCAGGGCTACAGACAGGTCTGCAGAGAATGAGGCTGGCCTAAGCTTTGCCTTAAGGGATTTCAACTGTGATCTTTACTGCAACACTCAGTGCCTTGTACTTCTGAAGGGTCAGCGTCCCATGTGGAGTGCCCTTCCAAGAGATTTTCCTGCCGTCACGAAGAGCAGGTGATTTTTCCTTTGTTTGTTTTGTTTTTAATCCAAACTGCAAGTTCTCACAGCAGCAGAGCAGCAGCAACTCAACCAGTAGGTCTGCATACCCTCGAGCACCCTTAGGTTTAATATTGTTTTTCCACCCCTCAGCCAAGGCAGTGGGGGAGGAGAGATGTTGCTGCTTTGAACAGCGTAAGATGTTGGTGCGATTCATCAGGGGCTGGGATGAGCTTGGTGGTATGTTTGGTGCACACAAGTAGCAACAGGCAATAAAAATAAAGAGACATGCCAGTACTATAGGCCGGAACTGTTGTCACACAACCCTTGCACAATGAAGAACAAATACTTCGGTATGGGGCTAAGGAGTAGCTTGAGGTTTTGACACTGCCTTGAGGAAAAGACTGACTATATTTTTTGCAACATGATCTCTACCTTCCCTTTACCGCTAGATACCTGTGCTGGGCTTCAAGATAAAGGTGTCTTGAGATGAGATTGGTGCCTACAGACTTCAAGCACTTACAACAGCCACAGCCTCTCCATACACGAGTTCAGAGGTGATGCCTAATTGACAAAATATGCCCTGCAAAGAATCAGTGACCTGGAAACCTTACAATTTACAGTCTTGCGTGTCACAGATGTTTCTGGCAGGATTTTATTGAATTGTTCCCCTGAACAGTTCTTAGTGCAGAGGTTTAAGTGCAGTTTCTCCTTTTATTACCTTTACAACATACTCTGCTGGAGCCTCAATGAGCCAGTGGCACTTTGTGTTCCTGGGATACAAGCCGGAGTAATTAGCAGTATCAATCTTCCCCTCTTCCACTAGCATTGCAACACTCCCCCAGCCCAAACCTGCAACACACAGATGAGAAAGATGACAATTTAACAGATAGGATTATACAGTACTTTTAATAAACCCAAATCAAACAACTTGAGTTTTAAGGAACCCAGGCACACTAAGGATAGTTGTTATTATATTTTAAGGGAGTCAGGAAGGAAAGGAAAGGAGTTTCTACGGCATAGGCGAGGTCACCTGCTTCAGAGTCCTTATGGGTGGCCATGAAGGTGAGCTCGAAGCCACAGCTGGTGTTGCTCCCATCAGAAACAGAAGTAATGGTGACCTGGTCCAACTCTGCCAGCAGAAGGGCTGGGAACACATTCCTGCAGAATTTACCTCCTGGAGACAAGGAGTGGGCTGAACATACGTTTATTCAGACGAATCTCACAGTGGTTCGCTAGGCTAGATCCCATCAGAAAGGTCTCTTCTTGCACTGAGTGGAAGACTGTTTGGCTTTCATCACCTATAAAATATTTAGGGACAGTAGAGAAAAACTGAGCAGATTAGACCATCCAAAAACCCACATATTCCTAGAGGATGAATTGCATGGACTTAAGATTAGCATTATTATCAACACATTGCCAGTAATGCTAAGAGTGGAGAGCCAGCCAGTATTTGCAGGAAATACTTATTCTCTATTGGCTCAGTATTAAGCATACCTTACAGAGGGACAACAGGCCATGTTTTTTTAAAGTCTCCTCTGTACAGCTACCCAGTAACCTGCATGCTTATTGGACCGTGTAACTGATTTTGAACCAAGGAAGACCAGGCCTCTAGAGATGTGTCTCCGATGCACACGACATTTGCTGGCTCTGCTGACACATCAGAAGCTCTTCTGGACACGCACCAGCTAAGCAAGGCTAAGCACTCTGTTTCTTCTGATATGCAGGGTCCATAAAATAAGTAGCATTGGAGACAAGGCAGAGAGGGCACAGAATTATGTATGGCTAAAAGACACTTTTGAGACACCCACCACACTGCGCTAGATGCCAGCACAAACAGGAACACATTCCTCAGTCCCACCTGCCCTGCCCCATTTGGGTGTTGTCTCTAGCTCTTTAGATTCATAGTGCAAAATAGAAAAGGGTCCTCAAAAGCCAGCTAGATTTGTTGGGTTTTTTGTGACAATGAGTTACAAGAAGTTACACCCAGTAACTCTCGCTCCAGGGCACAGAGACTTACTGATCAGCTCTCTTCTGTTTGAATAGAGGGACACAGTCATATCCAACTGGGTACTCCACATATAATTTGGTGAAGCATATCAAGATGATTTTGTCCTCTGGCACTGTTGTATTCCAGGTGCACAGGCTAGAAACAAGCAATAGTAAAGGAACGTATCTGCATGGCTGAGCTTAGCCCTTGTCAGTCCCACCACAGGCTGGGAGGCTCCAGTGACTGCTTTCCTGCAAGCACACACCAGGAGCTGACAACTGATGTCACCAGCTCCACCTGGTATATTTTCTTATCTTCCACCTTGGCATAAGCCATCTGGGAAGAGTTAGCAAAACAGAGGGTTGCTGTGAATTTGCTCAGCACTAGGTGGGGACTGATGCTACCTTAGAGCAGCAACAGCTTTGTGCTGTGTGACTAACACTGCTGGCCCAGCCCATCACATTCCCCTGCCTCTCTCAGGGGCTGAAAGCTTCTTTGTGCCAGGCGACACTGATCTGGCCAGACCAAAGGATAAAGGGTAGAACAGATTTCTAGCCAGCTACAGCCATTTTGTGAGCGTGGCTCATACAGAATCTGTATTACGAAAAGGCTGTGTCTTCCTTCCCCCACAGCGTTATCCTGCCCAGTAAGTGTAGCTGGGGGTTTTCATTGCAGAAAACACACAACCCTCATCATACAGACACTGCTGGGAGCAGCACAGGCTGGAGCCCTGGTGCCCCGAGGAAGATCCAGCAATTTGGCTACTACATCAGTTACCTGTTGCCAGGGTGGTCATCCTCCAAAGCCTGGGTGTCCTGAATATGGCCACTTTCTCCAAAGAGCAAGGACACCTTGGGAACTGCACTCTGCTGGTGCAGGGAGAGGGCTTGGCACAGCAGCCTGAGAGAGAACGGAGCTGTACGGGATATCTCAGTACAAGCACTGTCAGCCAAGGCACAGGCTACAGGACTGCAGTTGTTTCAAACACAAAGTGTGCATCATTTGGCTGAGAGAAGCCTTGGTTGAGAGTACATTTTTTCTTTCCCAAAGTCCTACTTAAAAATCCCCTGTCTTTTGGGACATGTCCCACCAACACAGGGGTTTGCATTCATCCAGCCTGCTAAGACCTGACACGGCTACTCCAAGCTCAGTTTTAACAAAGCACCACTTTTATGTTTGCCTTTCCTTCATCTTCTATAGGCATTTGGTCTGCACGAATCCCAATAGCTCTGCTTTGCAAAGGATAATGCACCCACTTTGTAGCCATTTGGCTTGTGCTCCTTGCAGTTACTTTTCCCAATTAAGAGGCATCTTCTTAGCTGCAGACAGTTCCCCTTTGAAAGCATGATCATTAAGGATCCCTAGCAAAGCCATAATAGGTTGGGTATTAGTTAATACCAGTGCTTCCACTTTGATGGCTATGACAGAAATAACGCTGTCTCTTTAATAACTTGTATTAGCCCTGTAATCATCTGTATAGAAAAATACAAGTGGCCAGCAGGGAGTCACTAGACCTGTGCCTACCTATAAAAGGCACTTCTGATAAGCCACTAAAACCACAGCACTTAATACAGTGCCCCGCTTCCCATTCGCATTCAAAGTTGTGTTTGATGAGGAGATAAACCCCGATCAATCCCGCATGCTGTTTCAGGAGCACAACAGCCATCGCAAGCTGGCAAGCGCTCAAAGCACACTTTTATTAGAGCAGGGCTGCTATGCAGCGCTCGAGGGACACCTCACCAAGCTGGGAGGGCTGCACTCAGCCAGAGAGAGGGCAGCTTGAGTAGCCTTCTGCTTTTCCTTCAGAGGATGCAGAGGTCAGATCTGCTACTATAACAGGGTTTCTGAAGGAGGATTTATGCTCTATACCTTGCTGCTGATGCAGCAGCTGGGTGCTGTGGGTGGAATGGAGGGAGGCAGCAATAGCAGGGCAATTTGGGTCCCTACAGCTCTGAACAGACAGGTGAGGAAAAGGCCTCCACACCTACCCGGTGCCACAGGCTGGGCAATGAAGTCTATGAATGCAGCCATGTAGGAGAATATGCCTGGAGAGCCCTGGGCCATGGTGCTTCCCTGAGGATCTCCCATCCTCTGGCATAACCAGTCTCCCAAGACACCACACCAGCCGGAGTGCAGGTGCTCAGACATGCAAGGGGAGCTCTGGAGTCACGCTGTCCCCAGCCTGTCCGAGGAGAAAGGTGTCATTTGTTCCTGTACCAGCAGCACTGACCTTTGGCAGTGTTGCATGACAGACCAGCTTTAACACAGAAGCCAACACAACCTTGCTTGCTTCTCCCCAGTCACAGGGACCTGGCGCTGTCCCTGCTCGCTGAGCTGTGCTTCTTTAATCTAAAATGCACCAATCTAAGCTCTGTTGTTTCACTCTCCTGATCTGTCTTGCAGTTTGGCACCCTGCCCTTCCCCATACACAAACCCCCTTTTTCCATGAAAAACGTAAAAACGAAAGCTATTTCACTAACAGGTGCAGAACTGCTTTGAAAATATTCACACAAGGTATGACAAAGGGCAAGGAGCTTCCCAGGCTACTGTTTGGCTAAAAGATATTCCTGTAAGTACACCCCGAGGGGACTAGTGACAGCCTGGTCAGCAGCTTTCCCTAGGGCAGGGCAAGAGTGGCCCCACTCACAGAGTGGTTGGGAATGGAAGGGACCTCTGGAGATCATCTAGTCCAACCCACCTGCTAAAGCAGGATCACCTAGGGCGCTTGGCACAGGAACATGTCCAGGTGGGTTTTGAATGTCTCCAGAGAAGGAGACTCCACAACATCTCTGGGCAGCCTGTTCCAGTGCTCTGGCACCCCCAAAGTAAAGAAGTTTCTCCAAATATTCAGAAGGAACTTCCTGCATTTCAGTTTGTGCCCATTGCCCCTTAACCTGTTGTTTGACACCACTGAAAAGAGTCTGGTCCCATCCTCTTGACACCCACCCTTAAGATACTTATAAGAATTTATAAGATACCTTCTCAATCTTCTGTTCTCCAGGCTATACAGACCCAGCACTCTCAGCTTTTCCTTGTAAAAAAGATGCTCCAGTCCCCTAATCATTTTTGTAACCCTCTGCTGGACTAACTCACGTTGTTAGGACCAGCACAGGAGGGTTTGGCACTGACCGCTCTCCTCTATTGCAGCCCAGTGGGGCTGAGTAAAGGTATATCAGAAAGCTTGAGTGCATGTAAGGGGACACTGAGGGAGAGGTGGGAACTGCCTTCTTTCCAACCTCCTGGTAGCATTGCCCATGCCAGGCTCCCTTGCCCATTGCCTGAAGTCCCACCACTCAAAATCTCTCCCGGTTTCAGCAAAGGTGGTGGCACTTGCGTGCAGAGATGGAAATCCTGCTGTTAGCAGTGACCAGGACAGGTCTAGACAAAGGGGCAGTCATGCTCCAGCCTCCTGCCCACATCCATACTCCCACCCACAAAAGACTTCTTGTCTTTGTTATCATGAAGCTCCTTGTAAAGCCCTTGCTCAGTGAAGTGCTGACAGCACTGCCAGCGCTGCTGCTTCCCTTTCTCCCCAGGAGAGGAGAAGGTCTGCAGGTGGACATGACTAGCCTGCTGCCCAGTGGGAGCCAGGGCAGACAAGCTGTTACCTCACACGTGACCCTCCCACCATCAGGAAAACCAGCAGGGAGCCCCACACCAGCAGCAGGTTGATGCCTCTCAGCAGCACGCTGAAAGTCTGGCTGTGGGTCAGGGGCAGCTCCAGCTCCTACAGACAGGAGACAGTGCCCCAGTTGCTGTGGGGGCGGTCAGGCCACATCCAGCATCTGCAAGACAGCTCACCCCTCCAACCAAATTATAACTAGCAGCTCCGACTCCTGGGAGCCAAATCCACCCCTTCCCCAACATCCCAGCATGAGTGACTGGGGGAGCCCCACACCATTTGCCCACCTGGTTTTGAGGCAGTTTGGGATCACCCAGCTAGTCAGGTAACACATTGGTTTGCCCTCAGCCAGTGCAGAGAGAAGTGCTGCTAAACAAGGTCAGAGCAGGTCATTCCTCTGCTGGTTGGACAACAGACATCGCTTTCTTCTCCCAAGCATCCTTCTGCTACAGGGCTGGAGATTTCAGGGGCCAGGACAAAGCCTTCAGCGAGCTGCTAGTGTGAGAGATCAGCCCTGGCTGGGAGACAGGTGCGCTCTCTCTCCTGGGGGGGCTTATGGGGAGTGGGGGACAGGCAAGTCTCCTCTGTCTCCTCTGCTGTGGATGAGCCTCGAACCACTGGGAATGTGAAAACATAAAGCAACATCCACAGACATTCCCGTCTCCTTTAAAATCCACCAAACTCAAGCAAGTGCAATTCCTCTGAGGGACCAAGTTTCTGATATCTAGAGGAGTATAAAAAAACCCATACATTTTTACACGCAAAGGAACTATTCTCACTTTTGTAAAATCTTAACAGGGACAGCTCCGCTTCTGAGAGGCTCTGATATGCATGCATGAATATGCACAGCAGTTCTGCAAAGTGCAACCTTCCGTAACGTTCTCCAAGGTCCCACGCTGCAGGAAAATGCTGATTTGCACATCCTTACAGGGGCCAGTCCTCTGACAGGCAGAGGAGACCTGATGAGCAAAGGGGTACCTGAATTTTCCATCTGGCAGAAGTCACCTTCTCTTGCATTTCTATTTCTGAAAATAAAGTGCCTCCTTTCCCTTATCTGTTACTCTTTATTCCTGCAACTGTGACCAGAATACCCTACCATTTGGCTCACCCTCAGACACCTTGCCACAGCCACACACAGTGTCCTACCCTGGAAGTCTTCATCCTCGTGGATGAGGCATGTGGGCTGAAACCTGTCCCCTGCAGAGGAAAGGGTGTAGACATGGGCACCTGAACCCCATCCTTCCAGGAGCATATTTGATTTACAGGCACAAACAGCATCCTTCAAGTCACACTGTTCCATTTCTCCACTTCCCAAAATACCACAGTCATAGGTAGGTATCTACAAAATGGGAATAAGCATTGGAGTTAGTCACATGTGATTGAATTTACACATGAGGCAAATTCAGAGAGAGAGATCATGAAGGTTGTTAGCTTTGTTAACTTAAGCAGAAGGATACTTGGAAAGGGGACAAGGAAGAGGGAACAGCATGACAGGGACCACGAAAGGAAAGCAATGGAAACTGGACAGTGCTTGGGAAACTCTTTACACCACTGTCCCCAAAGACCAGAACTGATCAGATCAATGGAGTTATGCAGTACATGGAAAACTCAGCACAGTTCAATTCGGACTCTTATTGCTTGGGTTTTTTCTTGATATTGGGAGAAAAATGGATGACAGTTGTCCTTGTCTGCCCCGATGGGGCATTGGCAGTTCTGAGCCTTCAGAAGGGCTGGTCAGGGAGCCCTGTAGTGTCCTTAAGGGTTGTCCATATGGCTCAGATGCTGCCAAGCCTAGTTCATGCCTAGAGGTATGTCTGTCTAGCCACAGAGTACAGCACACAGGCAGACCTCCAGCAACCTGGCAGGAGGTTTGAGCCCCTAAATGAACATTTCTTGGGTCTTATTTCCTTTATTCCTGCCATCATGGGCAAACAGTAAAGCTATCAAAGTCTGAGCCAGTGATGAGAGACATGACAGTGACAGAAGGTTATTTTATGTTGGCTGATCTGCCATCTGATGGTCGCAGCCAGTCATGGCCAGTTGGCTGTAAACCATCGGAGTTCTGTATAACTCAGGGAATTGCCTTTGAAAAACCTAATAAGTTAGAGACTTGCGCCACTTCTCTGCCTCCGACACCCTAAAATTGCCGCCAGAGGCTTTGCCTTTGCCTACAGAAGTGCTTGGAGTGAGCAGGTTTTAATCCGGCCTGCTCCTCGGTGGGCAGGACCATTGCAGCCGCAGCTAGCGAATGGTCCAGGGCTGCAGCCAAGAGGAAGGCCGTGGCTTTCCAGCAGCTAGCCGAGAGCTCGCGTTAGCACAGCGGGGCCAAAGGGAACTGTGCTGGTACCGTCTGTGTGAGGGGAACACAAAGAAAACGCGGGCTTACCCACAACACAGACCCTGACCAAGGGATAAACTTCTGGGACAACTAATCAAAGCCTAGGACAAGAATTAACCCAATTGTGTTACTTCAGTAAGAATTAAAGGCATAAGCGAGGGAATATTTCTCTAGCATAGAGAGCATAGGAAGGGAAGGAAGAGGGGTGTTTTTTTTCCAGACCAGTGCATCAGATGAGGACTTTACCTGCGTAAAGCACCCTCCCGCAGCAGCAGCTCACCTCCAGCCTTTGGGTTCCCGCTTAACCGTACTGGGCTGGGTGCTGCAGGGCCACATCACAGACCGCGTAGTGCGGCTGGTTGAACACGGGCTGGGTAATGACACACAAGACAGGGACGTTTTGCTCCTGCCTGGCAGCCCACCGGAGGTGACACTCCTCCACTGTCACCACCAGGCTCTTCAGGAGTTTCCTGGTGGAAAAAACAGTGCTAGGGTGATGAGGGAAGAGGCTGACACCACAAAGCAAACTCTGATACTGAGCCTGAAAACTCACAACGTGCTCCTGCCCTGGAAGCTGGGGCTGGCTTTTGGTAACAGGACTTCCAGCAGGGCTGATTCCACATTAACAGCATCACAGAGGATTCCCTGACCTCCAGCAGGAAAAGCTGGACTTACTTTTAAATCGATAAACAGATTTCTTGTTTCATCTGCTATCCATCAAGCCACTATTCATACCTGGGCAGCAGCGAGCTGCCAGGAGCCCAGGGGATGTGCCAGCAGATTTCTTTGCTGCCAGCTCTGTGGAGGGAAAAGGACAGTTTATCTTTTTGCCTTGGGACTCACAGAACCTCTGTGCTGGTTTTGGCCTTGAAACATCAAGTTCAGCCCCTGTTACCTGCAGTCTAGCATTCTAAAAGGCACATAAAAAAGCCTTTAAAGCAATTGCCAAGTCATTTTGGCCCCATAAATCTTCCTTTCTAATTTTGTTATCAGCACATTTAGGAGATGAGCAGTGTGCTACGTCTGAGAGCTTTATGATAATTGCAGGCAGCTACATGTATTTTAAATTAACACTAGATGAGTGTATGCCCATTATGGTTTTTCTGCATATTTTATAAGCAATATAATGCCATAGTTAAATATAGAGCAACTTGGTCCAGCAGAGTCAAAACACCATTCAGTATTTCTTTTACCAATTGGGTAGATAGATATGCTATGAGAATAGAGTTACCCAATAAATAGATTGGCAGTAGATCCCATCTTTAGCCGACCAGATATTTAGCAAAGGAGTTTAATCTCCTCTGGAGATTTAGCAGTTGTGTTGGGTACAGGGTGGGACAGTCTTGCACTCAACAAGAGGCATGAACAGGGTTTATCGATCTGCTCAGTACCAGGCACTGCAAGAGAAGCCCATAGGAGCCACAGGACTCATCTGCTTTGGCTGTCAGCATTTGCCCTTCCCAGCTCCCACAGCACAGGGCACAACACAGCAGCAACCTCATCTTGGGACCTTTGCAATTAGGCCTGATTAAAGGTCTGCCTGAGCTATTACCGAAACAGGACAAAACCCAGACCTGAAGCAACTGCCTTTACTCTCCAAACTACGTTCACTTGAAAGCCAAAGAAACCCCAGTGCTCAGACAAGAGCTTTGAAGCCTATTTATCACTGATATCTAGTAGTTTAATAGGTTTCTTTTTATTTTTTTTTAATCCCCGTCTTCAAACCCTTCTAACCCCCATGGGATTGCACCCCTTCATGAAAATCTGACTGCTGTGAATTACCACCATGCTATATCACCCATGAAGACTTCAGAGGCAAGAAGTCCGGACAGCCTGGTTTGAGAGGGCTGGTAGGCGCACAATTTATTACAGCCGCCTGCCCTGAAGCACGGCCTTGCACATTTTGATTCAAGATATGGGGGGTTCAACTTGAGTCTCAGCTTCAATTCTTTCTAGTAAATTAATGTATATCCCCCCACACACACACACTCAGAAAAACGATTCCTCTCATTTTCTAATCACTTCTAGCCATAGGTAACAGACCCACTAATAGCACAGCTCAGCATGAAACCCAGGAGGCTATTTATTAGAACTGTGAAGTTCCCATGCTTCCCAGCAACATCTGACACTGGGATCATCTGGGAATGCAAATGCTGCAGCAATGGGAACATAGGAACAGCATTGGCAGCATGACACTGGAGAGAAACAGCACTGGCTAGTTTTACATCGAACAGAGAAAAAAGGAGGTGCCTCGTTATCAGGGTTATTCTTGCACATTGAAATTTTTGTACCATAGCGACTTCATCATTATTCAACATCAGCCCTCAAAAGCGATGCTCAAGTTGAGCAAGAAACAGATGTGAAGCTGACTGGTCTGCAATTACATTATAATGAATTATAAAGGGGCTGGCAAAGGGGCCACTTATATCGTTGTCCCTGCCCATTAAGAGGTCTGTAGCGTGACCTGTAAAGCTGGTCTTGCATTAAAAGTGCAGAAGCCAATGTGACTGCCAGGAGTAATGGGACAGCTGCCAGGGCTGCTTTTACTAGGAAGCTGCAGTGCTTCCCCTTCTGCCTTCAGAAATGCTTCTCTGGTCTGAGCACTGAACAGGACATCTGAATTTGATTCGCAATCTCCCTGTGCAGGGGACCCCTCTCTCCCCAGGGTTCGGGGAGAACCATGCAGAGACCCAGCAGGGCAACCAGCGTGCTGGGGGGTGCACCAGTCGCTCGAGGACCTCTGGCAGATCTGACAGCGGCAGAGCACTCAGTCCCAAGGGGAACATTTCCCTCCCTGGCTGGGGTCCACTGGAGCTCAGGAGCTCCCCACATCCTAAGAGGAACTTCTGCTTCAAGAGGCATCAAGAGCAAGCGAGGAGGTCAGGCTGACTTACTGCTGCAGGTTGACCGTGCAGTGAGCGGTGGTAATAGTCACATAGTCTCAGACCAAACCACCACCACAGAAATGGAAACGGCCCAGTCTGAGGGACACCTTCGAAGAAAGGCTCGGGTATGTTTTGAGATGAGGAGAGTCCTGTTGCCTCCCAAAATGTGAAGTAAAGAAGATCAGCCCAGCCTGGAAAACAACTTTTTCCTCCCAGTGTTTGTGTGGGATGCCCAGCTGCCTGGAGCCCAGAGGAGTCATTTCCAAGCCATTGCTGACCCTTGGCAACCACCTTCAGCTGCAGTGCAGCACGAGAGGATTGAGACTCTGGAGCATCCCAAAACAGAGGGGAACAGACAGCCTTCTCACTCCTTTTCCTTGTGTTCCTGAGCTTCCAAGGCTTGATGCCAGCCAGAGGTCCACGGGATCCATCCCCCGACTCCAGCACCCTACCCTTCTCCTGCACCACCCCCTTCTTTTCCTTCCCCTCACACTACTATCTGCATATGTTTTCAAGCTGATGTGTGTGCAAAAACTGGGTTTTGGGGAGGGGGAGGTGGCAAATACTGTTTGCCACACATGCAAACAAGTAGTACTTTTCTAAATAAAACCATGTCCTGCTCAGGTACTTGTCTAATTTCCTCCCACAGTCATTGCTCCGTGCTTTTCTTCATGTGAACACAAAC
This sequence comes from Pampusana beccarii, assembly GCA_013399365.1. NCBI lineage: Eukaryota > Metazoa > Chordata > Aves > Columbiformes > Columbidae > Pampusana > Pampusana beccarii. The sequence continues at coordinate 521,556 of VWYH01003949.1, read as the reverse complement.
CACCAGGCAAAGCAAGTTTCCTCTGCAGCCTCTTGCTATATCATAAAACCCAGCAAATGATCAGTTGGTGCACACCACAAAAAATTTTGCAGCTGCATTAGCTCACGGCAGCCAGAGATCTTGTCTGCACTATTAGATCAGCTCATTCCCTCCTACTGTGGGAGGGGAGTCAGCCTGGGAAGCTGGGCAAGAAGGACTTTTAGTCCAACTTCCACTCTTAATTGAGCAGCATTCAATGATTTCTTAGGGACACGGTTTAGTGCCAGTGTTAGGTTAATGATTGGACTCAACGATCTTGAGGGTCTCTTCCAACCCAAATGATTCTACAATTCTATGGCTTGAGGAGGAAAGAGAGATGCTGCCATCTCTCCTCCACCTTTTCCAGCAGGAAGGCAGCACACTGCAACACAGACCTGCCAGGGCTGCCCTCCAGGCCCCAGCTCTCTCCCACCAAGCATTTGAGAGAAGAATCCCAGAGGCAGAGCATCCTCTGTGCTCTTCAGCTTGATGGGACAAACTCTATGCTTCAGGCTACACAGAAGACAAACAGGAGTGTTTTGCAGTGAGACAATCCCCCACATGCTCAACTGCATCACCTCAGACTCTTCTGGCACAGAGGGAATTAATGGGACAAACCCCAGGTGTCACAGCTTTCCTGGCTCTGGCCTGAGCTCCAAGCTGAAGGCAATTATATGGAAATAAATGAAAATGCATAGAAACTGCATTTCTTGATAAGCAGCTCATGTATGCAAAGCTGAGGTCTCCTGTGAGGTACTTTCATGGTGTGTGTGCACAGTCATAAAAAAGCAAATGTAGATTTCATCCAGTAGCGCAATTATTCTTAATGAAATGCAACTGGGACTTAAGTAACAGGTGCAACAGGTTACAATGATGCTACCCCACTTCATTCAAAGTTTATTATTTGAAAGCTTCTATACCTTAAGTTTCCTGGGGAACTTAACCTGAGAAATTAAAGTCATCATGAAAGAGCTTGTCTCTGAACTGAGCTGGCCCAGCACTCTTGGCTTTGGTCTGAAACAGACAGCAAGGAGACAGAGCTTTCTCACATCAATTTTGGCATCAATTGTGCCTTTAAAAAGTGGACAATAAGCACAGGGTCTTTTGACTTAGATTAGGGTCCAGCCAGGAATGGCTGGCTTTGATTAAGTTTTAGATGCTTCATTGAACTGTGCAGTTTCAGACAAATTTGTAGCCATCACATTTATGTTCTCTGGGAAAACCCCCCTCAGCCCTCACCCAGCAGTGAGTGATGCACACACTGACAGGCCTGCTGGACCACATGCTGGGGAGGGGGGAAAGGAAAGGGTGTGCTGCTCCCCTGAGTCAGCTCCAAAACATGATCCTCACAGCAAAGATCACACAGGAGGGATGATTTCAAACACTCAGGACACAAGGGAAAGGAACAGATTGCAACTGCTCATACCAGAGGTCTGCTTCTCCGGGCTGGGTGGTTTCAGGAGAGGGATAACATCAAGCTTCTGGCTCCTTTGCTGGGAAGAGGACAGCAGCTCTTCCTCCACACCCTTCGGCTGGCCCGTGTCTGCACCAACTAAAAATCACTTTGTTAATCACTCCTGCCCAATGTGTTTCCATGCCAATAGGAGGGGTCCCCTGCCTCTCTCAAGCTGAGGGATAAGAGTTCAGTTGCCAGCCATGCAAACATAAGCAATATAATGCTCGTGATTCAGGAGGTCCTCACACTGTATTTGTCCGGGCAACAGCCTGGAATAACTCAATGGAGTCACCAGAAGACTGAATCTGGATCCAAAATGTTACCAACTATCACAACAACACCCCTCCAGACTTCTCCTTAACTTTGGGTCCTGTGTCCTCTGTGTAGGCTTGAAGGCAATGCTACTTGCTTAACCTGCCCACCAGATTGGCAGGCATTAGAAAGCCCACCAATATCTCACACCATCTTACTCAAGTGCCAGTGAACTGAGGAGCCCATGTCTTTCTCCTCTACCCAGATGGCCAACCACCCCAAGACCTCAGCAGCTACAGGTGGGACTCACCCCACAAGTTGTGGGGATCCTTGCACAACTCCTGAAGGACTCCTGGCTGTAGAGAGGCTGAGCTCTTTGCTGTACCATTCAGCCCAGCCTCTCTCTCTCCCTCCCTTTTTAAACAGCATTTCATCATACTCCCAGGACACTCTCTGGCCTTGAAATGTTTGCTGCAGAAAGCTCAATCGTGAAATCAGGCACAATTTTCTAAGCCATTGACCTGGACCAAGCTCTCCTTAGCCCTTCCTGCTGACTAGCTTTTCCAAGAAGACACTGTGGTGATTATCACTATAGCAGCAAGTCTACTAGTGAAGTAGAAAATAAATAGACTTTATCAGGGAGGTAAACGATGGAGAAAACACCGTTCCCTTAGGTGGGGAGAGGAATAGCATTGGCAACAGCAGGACCAGCACCTTATTGAAGTAGGATGGGAGGGACGGCAGCTAGGTGGTTATCCCATCTCTGGCCCCAGGTGGGCAGATCTTTTTAGCACTAGTTCCATTACTATACCCTTCTCTTATCTATAAGCATCCCTAGGACATAAATTTTGACATGGATGTGGTAGCTGGCCAGAATGGGAGTTACAAATATGTTCGCCACTGCAGGAGGATGCAGAAGAAAGATTTTGAGAACATGCTGCCATTCGTTGCTCTCCTAGACACTTTTCTGATCTGATTGCCCTGAGGTCACCAGTCAGCAGCTCAACAGGACCAAGCCATTGCTCTTTCTTGCACAGCCAAGGGACCGCACAGCAGCTGAGCAGCCTGCATGGGGAACTGCTCTCTTGCCACAGTAGCCAGGAGAGAGCTGTGGGCAAACAGCACCTAGATGGAGAGGGTAAGAAAGGCTTTCAGTAGGGGCAGCCCAAAAAAATCACTCACCAGGAATAAGCACACCAAGCACCAGTATAATTTTTGAAAACTGACTGTTTATATTCACCTGTTTGGTACCCTAAAAAGGGCAGATAAAGCCAGTGCTCACTGCTGTAATCCCCACACTGGGACACATCACCCCACAGCCCTTAACCCACAATCCACACACAGGACTTACCACATAGAACAAGAAGGGGCACCAGCAGCACAAGGAGCCCTCCTCCCACCATGGTTCAGGGAAAGCACCGAGGGCTCAAGCCAAGCCTGAGCTGAGCTACACACAAAAGAAACAAACCTCACCCATCTGACCTAATGAGCCCCTTTAATAGATGAGGGGGCCAATCAGTTTTGGCAGGTGAGGCAGCAGATCAGATGTGTTTAGAGGCTTTCCAGCCGTGTCTTGCTGGGGATTACCAGTTCCTGGGCTCTCCTGTTTGTAGTTTTCTGCCTGCTGTGCACAGGGACAGCAGCAGGAGCTAGCATTCCCCCTCACTATTGCCACAGGTCCTGAGCTGCCTCAACCTCTGTGGTCTGAAACAGATCTTTTGAAACAAATCATAGAATCATTTTGGTTGGAAGAGACCCTCAAGATCATCGAATCCAACCATTAACCTAACACTGGCACTAAACCATGTCCCTAAGAACCTCATCTATATGGTTTTTTTTAAACACCTCCAGGGATGGTGACTCCGTCACTTCCCTGGGCAGCCTGTTCCAGCGCCTCACAACCCTTCCCATGAAGAAATTTTCCCTAACATCCAATCTAAACCTCCCCTGGGACACCTTGGGGCCATTTCCTCTCATCCTATCACTTGCTACTTGGGAGAAGAGACCAACACCCTCCATGCTACAGCCTCCTTTCAGGTAGTTGTAGACAGCGATCAGGTCTCCCCTCAGCCTCCTTTTCTCCAGGCTGAACAGCCCCAGTTCCCTCAGCTGCTCCTCATCAGACTTGTGCTCCAGACCCCTCACCAGCTTCATTGCCCTTCTCTGAACTCTCTCCAGCACCTCAAGGTCTTTCTTGTAGTGAGGGGCCCAAAACTGAACACAGGACTTGAGGTGAGGCCTCACCAGCTCCAAGTACGGGGGATCATCTGATTGCAGCAGAAAGTTAGCACAGGCAAGGGCAAGCCCAGCCAAGTTCCTTTCTCTGTGGTCTGTCCTCACCCAGGCCAGCCAGGAGCAATGTGTTTATAAGGCATGTGGTGTATTTGCCTTTTCCTTCCCAGAGGACACCAAGAGAATTGGACACCTCTAGCAGCTCTTCATCTGCGAAGCAATTCATGGGGTTTAAAGAGAGGCGTAAGTAGCTGCCATAAGGATGAGAATTAACCTTTTTTACAGGGAAAGCTGCTACATCCACATACCGCAAGAGCAACTAAAGCATGGAACTGCCTTTTCTTTGGGACCAGGAACTACAGACCCCTCCTGAGTGCTGCACTGCTTCCAGGAACGTGGGCCCCTGGTGCCACCCACAGCAGAGCAGACATCTCCAACTTACCTGGGGGCTGCTGGGTCTGGAGGAGGCAAGCACTGCCCAGCCTGTCCCCTCTTGTCACGCCATGGCCTGTCCCCATGGATAGTGCCTGCCCTGTTGGCCAGCTGGCAGTGGGAAGGCCCCTCTCCTGTCATAACAATGCCAAAGGCCAACTACATCTGCAGGCAATGGCAGGAGGCAAGCCCAGCAAGCCCATATTCCTTGTTTTCTGCTGAAAGGGCAAAACCTGCACACTGCTCCACAGGGTAGGATCCAGGCTGTGACCTGGCTGTACATCTTATTTCTCCATCAGTACAAACGAGGATCTGGGCAAGGGGGTGTTGGGTAGTAAGCTCCATTAAGAAGCCCTGTGCTGTTGGGATCCGGAGAAGTTCAGAATGTACAGGCTGACTCCAAAGTGAGAGTGCAATTCCCCTTCATGCTACAGATGGCTTTGCACACACCAAGGTGGTACGAAACACTATGGCTTGCGTTCAGGGCTTTTGATTCTCTTTCAGGTCTGTTTTCAGTGGAGGTGTTTATCGCCATCATGATGCCTCAAGTGAACCCAAGCCCTGGGAGCACACAGAAGCATCTCGGAATGCCTGCCAGGAAGAAGGGAATTAGAAGACAATGAGTTTTATTTCTGTTCTGTTTTTCTCTTCGCACTCTGTAGACTTGACACGCCCAACAGATGTATAAAGCCAGACATGAAAAGCTTATGTCAGTATAACATGTCCAATCATCAAGACCACGTAAGCACCAGCCCTTGTCCTTTCTCATGCTCAGGCTCCAAAAAATGCCTGCTCCAATATTTTTATATGGCCAGACTCAAACACACATGCTGCATAGTTGATCCTATGTGACCAATAACTGGGACTCCTTGGGCAGTAAAATGTAATGCAAGTGGAATAAGAAACTTTGGCCCTTCCACCTCCAGAAGAACTTGTTCATGGCTGGTCCTAAGGAACAGACTGACCCCACAGCCAAGAGAACAAAACCAGACATGGCACTTACTTTTCTTACTTTTTATATAAAATAGACATTTGCATACATTTTCTTTTGCAAAGACTTCAAGCATAATTCCTTTATGTGAAATCTAGCCATAAATCTCACAGTGAAAAAAAAGCAAAGACTTCGCAAATTCCTGTACCACTGACAAACATCCAGTTGCTGCTAAGTCTGAATTTATTTTCACAAGATTTCTAAACCAAAGGCTGCTTTCTTGTTGCTGTTGTTCTTGTTTTTTGGTGTTGTGGCTTGGTTTGGTTTTGTTTTTAAAGATATGCACAACTGGTTAAAAAAACAGGTACAGAAATAAGAACCATATGAACAACAGGCAATGCAAACAACTCCCACATGAGAGGAACACGCAGTGTGACACCCACTTCAGGCAGAGATTTCTACATTAATACAGTTGTAGAAGCCGTAACTTTTACAGAGGATACCACTGGGTGTATTTTCCAGAAGAAAAAAATTTCAGCAAGTCAGTACAAACATGGCAATGAACTTTTGCACATAAAGTTATAAAGATTACCTGAAGCAACTTTGCCACACTGAAACACTAGTGCAGTAGTGAATGCCAAGCGCCTTTTTTTTGTCTTTTTTTTTTTTTTGTCTTTTTTTGCTGCTGGGTTTAAATGTACATGGAAGCAAAATGGTGCATTTTGAAACTGCTGCAAGAGACTGAAGGTTGGGGAAAAAACCCTCTAAGGGCTAATTTTTTCCAAAGATTGTGCATAATTGCATATATTAAAGGTAGAAATCGAGCACTTGGTCAACTTAATCACACGCAGATTGAGGAGAGTTAAGCATATACCATTTCACTGAGCTGGAGGACAAGTGGGGCAAAAGATCATACAACTATATTCTAAATTGCCTAATTATTAAAATTAGAATGACAATTCTCTTCTTTCATCAAATACTGTGCACCATATCTGGCCTGGTTCCTATAACTGGTGAGAAGCTTCCACAGTTTTTAGATAATTATTGGGGTGTCCAGCCTCCCCTGCAAATTAGGCTCTTTATTTTTGATATTTTTAATTTAGACTTCTTCCACCCATGTGCATGCATGCACACACCCCCCTCCTTGTTGAGATCTCTGGAATGAAGGCCATTTGCACTGCTGCCTTCACTTTTTGTCTGGCCAAAACAAGTTGCCTGCGCATTTGTAGGAAAATCTAGTCCAAGGAGTCTAAGAGAGAAAGAAAATGCCCCCCACTGCATCATTTATCCCAGGGGATGGAAAAGGAATGGAAGCCAAGAATGCTAGACTTTAAATAAGCAATAAAATAAAACAAAATCCATCCACTGAAAATATTATTCATGGGAAAGGAAAAAGCAACAGAGTTATTATGTTTTTCATTTAGGATTAAAATGCACAGTGCGTACAGGGATAGTCCTGTCTACCCAGCTTTCCATTAATTCTCCACTTTTGTATCGGTGAGCGCTGAGGCTTAGGCAATGCAGCTTGTAGAGAGTGAACTCTCCCCCACCAGGTAGAGCTTCAGCCATTTATTAATTTATAATCTCTCCTAACCATCCTGAGCACTGGAGTCGTCACAAAACAATGTATTTATAACTCATTATTTTAGAAGCAGTGCAATGCTAGAGGAAGAGGACATCTCCTATGATTAATTAACATAACATCCAGTTTATCACAAGGTACGTCACTTGATTTATCTTCCACAATAGCATTCCGTTTTGGTGGAGGCAACCCATTTCATGTCATACTCCATGCTGCTTCTTTACCTGCAATAAACCTTTCAGAAGATTAATGTCCTGAAAAAACACAGCATTTCAGCACGGACGCCAACAAGACACGGAGTCAGCTCAGAAGTTCACAAGCGTTTAACTGCTTTGGTAGCTCATGGTCTGAATCGTTCTCCAAATACGCTGCCGGTTTGCAGACCGTCATCCTGCATAGATGGGGTATAAAGTGCCGGTTTGGGAAAGTGGGGTTCACCACCAAGCCCCCCTCTCTCCATAACTACCATAAACCCAGCTCCAAAATGTGGAGAGTCAGCCTTTTGGCATATAAACGTAATCCAGTTCAACTGGGATTAAACTCCATGGATATGTTACCCGTCTAACTGAGGATGTACATATACCAAGCCTTCCAACCAAACCACCTCCCTCACAGGGAGATTGGTCTGATCTTTCTACATTATTCTGCAAGTAAGACGGTGTTGCAAAAATGGTAATCCTTGTCCAGGATCTGCGAGGGGGGCACCCAAAGCTATAGTGTGCTTTCACAAGTGCACTGGTTTTAGGAGGTCAAGATGGCTTGGATCAAGTTCTAGGATAAGAACGAGACAATCATTTCTACCAGGTCTCTCAGGAAAGACAAACTAAGACTTAAACCAAAGTTAAAAACGCAGAACTAAGTCTTCCCCTCACAAAGCATTGCTATAAAAAATACAACTTCTATATTTGAAAAAATACGTTTCATTGGCCACAATTTAAAGCCACACTGCTGTGGGGCTTGTAGAATATATAGTATTTATTTAATATATCTTTATGAGGCAAAGTTTATAGCTGATACACATTTTTAAGTGAGTCGTGTCTCCCCCCAGCCCTATCCCCCACACTTCGACTGGCCTGTCAGAGCGCTCTGCAGATTCCTCCTCCACGGGGGTTTTCGCACAGCACCTCTGTCAGGGGCTGTACCCAACACCCCCCTGCCAGCCCCAAAACTCACCGCCACACAGTGGTACCCCAGGCAGCCAGCCCTGGCACATGGGGCTTTGGTGAAGCTGCCCCAAAGCTTTGGTTTCTCCATCCCATGGGACTCTGCTGGTGTATCCCCATCTCCTCTGGCCACCCCAGCAGTGCCAGGGCTGTGCAAAGCTATCCCATGCAAGGCAGCCAGCGGTGTGCCCGCACTGGGGACCTGCAGACATGTCAGGTCAGCAAGTCCATGGCCATAAAAGTAACGTGAAAAGACAAGGGTTGCTGACCCAGCTCCAGGACCTCAAAAAAGCCTTGTTCCCCGAAAGCAAAGTAAGCTGCTTGGGCTGGCGGGGGGGGAAGGGAAAATGCACCAGCATGAGACTTGCCTGTTTTGGTCCCAGCTGCCCCCTTGGGAAGCTCATTCGAAGGGAGGGAGGCCCTAAATATGTGTCACTGCTTCTATCGCAGATGGTCTCTGCCTCCCAGCTCTGCCCAGCTGTAGGCACTGGCCAGCCCCCTTGGTCAGCGGGGACCAGAACCTCCCAAGTCCAGCCTCGTCTTGCTGGGTGCACAGCCATGGCCCTAGCAGGCCTGCAAGCCCTGGCAGGGCAGAGCTCTGCACCCGTCTGCACTCGGCCTGAGCTCCAAATGCAGTTGGAGTAGTTAATAATTTGTCAGTAACTTGACCACCGGTAGCAGGCAGACACCAAGCCTTTTAAACGAAGCCTGTGGAGCCAGCAGCACATGGCTGTCCCATCACGCTGAGCTTGCTGAGGTGCCATGGCCAGCACCAGCTAAACTCAGATGCCATGTGGGTCACTGTCACTCGGGCTTTTCCTCACAGATGCGTATCAAGGCATTGCCTACCTAATCAGAACTGTTCTTTACTAATAATGCCAAACCCTGGGCTGCTCTTCTGCAGGGACTGGCCGCAATCAAGCTCAAATATGACAGCTTTTACAGCAGCTCCCTACTGCAAGAGGAACAAACTGATGACCTACCCTGATGTCCCAACCCAAAGGCAGTGGGACCAAGCACGATCCCACTAGCACTCTCTGTGAACTGGCACAAACCCTGGTGGACACAGAAGTGCTGTTCTTACAGCGACAGTATGGTCCAACGCGCTCTGCAGCCATTTGCTTTAGAAACATCATCAAGGGGGCTTATTCAAGCACGTCTCGGTCGTCCTGCATTTTTCTAACTTCAGACAATACAAGCCACAACGCCCAGCCATGTGGCCGGCTGTGAAGGATACCGCCCAGTTCGTATAAAACAGAGAAAATATATTAATTATTTGATTATTATAAGTTAAATAAATAAAGCTCAAAAATAAAAGCCTCAATTCTGAAGAGAATTTGTTTTCCCACTTCGGTATTTAAAAATATAGATTTATGACTGATCAGCCACAGGCCATTTTCTGTATCTTTTGGGGGAGGGGGTGAGAACATTTTGACAAAGTGTTTTGTCAGTGTTATCACCATGATAAATAGGCTTTGTCCCTGCACACGCATAAAAAAGCCTCTTTAGTACCTTTCCAGGCTAGGAAATCTCCCCTAATTTCTCTGTGGCCTTATTTTACCTCCTATATTGATCAGGTCAATTGGTTGGTTGGTTGGCTGGTTGATTTTTTACTGGGGACTGGACAGGAGGACAAGTACTTCTAGAGCTTCCCATTGCATTTGGATACGTCCATTTTTTTCAGAGTAATAATTATTTGGCCTGGAGCAAGAGGGCAAAGAGTAAAACCATGTGATATTTGACAATACTGACATCATGAACCTGAATTACTACAAAATGACTATCTTATGAGTAAAACATTCAGGTGAGGCTTTCCCTCAAAGGATCATTTATCCTACTTGTAGAATCATCCTTACAGGGTGATATTCCAACACCATTTTCCCTTTCTTTAGAATAATTTTCTTGTCACATTTAGAGCTGCAAAAGTGGCCACCATTTCCTCAGCATTAACCCCTTGAAACCCTTTTATGTGACCATTATGACCATCTTTCCTGGTTCAGAAGGACCTGGCAGCACTTGCAGTGAAGCCCAATTGGTGGTACTTTACGTGGACAAGGTGAGCCCGTGTTGAGTAACAGGAGGTGCTACTTCAGCCCTGCTGCAATGGATGACTGCTTTGTCTCCATGGCTTCCCCAGTGATAACCAAGATATTGAAGGTACATGTCTCACCCGCACTCCCGGGTGTGATTAAAATGGGTTCAGCCTAAACACAGATCTTCATCGAAGGAAGGTTTTCATTCATTCTCCAGCATGTCCTACAGGAGCCAAGTGTCTCCTCTAACTTGAGTCAAACACAAGCATGCATTCAAAATTTCCCTTCCGTAATTCTGAGTCCTATCAAAGTTCCTTCAGTATCACTTTGAGCAATAGGCTTCCACCATACTCTTCTCCAAGGGGCATGAGTTTCTTCCCACTGGTGACTGAATGCTATGTTTGGTCTTTCTCCTGGACTTCCTGAAACCGTTTCTCCAAGCGATCCAGTTTGGCCAGATTCTCCTTCAGCAACTTGCTGTTTGGAACCAGCTGTAAGGCTTTCTCATAGTAGCCACGGGCAGTGACGTAGCTCCCCTACAAAGAAAATGAGTGACAGATCTCATTCGCATTCCCTGACATAAAAAGTTCAGAAGTGCTAAATGGTGAAGACTGTAATACAAAGAAAACAAAGTTCATAAAACTTGATATTGCTAGGTAGCGGGAATACTTCATTATGAAAAGGATCAAGTGCTGTTAGCCTAAATTTGATAAAATACACATGGCAAGAAATAGATTTACATTTCTCTGTCAGGTTGCATCAGAAGAGTTAAATATATTCAATGATAGGATAGCTTGAGGATCTCACACAATGTGACTCCTTAAGACCCAAATGATAATGATATGCTAAAGTATTCAAAAAAGATAAGCAACCACAGGGCAGGATGTCTATTTCCATAATTTCATGCTAGAATTCTGCATTAGATATCTTTATTAAATTAATCAGGTAGAGAGGAATCTTAAAAGTCAACTCAGGGTGACATTTTTCTAAGGAAGGTCAACAGTTGAAGCAGGAAAACTTTAGAGATGGGCAGGTTGCTCCTTGAAGCCTGCCCTCTTAAAATATGAAGGTTACAGGATACATATTCCCAAGCAACTCAGCTGGCAAATTCTAGTTGGAGTAGACAGACCTTCCTCCTTTTCGGATAAAAATATGTCGGGGACATTCACTGTTCATATAGATGCAGCTCTTGGCAATCTAAAACAAATCTATCTTTCTGTCCTGAGTCATAGTGTCTGCACTTGACAGCTTAAAGAAAAGCAAAATCATCATACCTTGATGTGCTCAATGCCTCCCATATTCATCCAGGCCTGCGCTTGGTCTGGGTTGAGCTCCACAGCCTGTTTATAGCTCTACAAAAATAGGAAACATTTTTAGGTTAAGAGTCTGACTCTTCAAACAAAACCAATTCTGGAGAAGAAAGAGAAACAAAGTTTCCTCTCCTTCTGAATCCACTTAAAATATAATTTCAAATTCTTCTCATAAACAATGCATAAGTTGAATTTCAGTTCCTTTACAGCAAAGGCAACATAATACACTTCTTTACTGCTGAGCTCATCTTGCAGCTTCTCCCTGCCCACAGAACTGCATGAGCAGCCACACCAGCCCCTGTGACCCTCTCCCTGCCACCCTGCACCACTGGGGTCTCCTGCACATCAGGGTCATTTCCTTGCCAACCTAAAAGCCACGTGTGGGCTGCGATGCTCCTTATCTGCAAGGCTTTCACGGGGAGCTGGCAGCAGACTACGGTACAGCCACCTGCATGGAGGTTTCACAAGGACATGAGGGCAGTGCTGTCCCTCCCCACTGCTTCTGTCACTGTGCATGGGACAAGAAGCAACAAGGGCCTTCTGGACTCTGTCAAGCAATGCCGTTTCTATGGTGTCACAACAGGAAAGGATTCAAAACAGGATTAGATATCTCTAGGAATATTGAGAATATGCAGAACTGTCCCAACAATATTCTGTGCTATTATTTAACACTAAGATTATTTTAGAGCTAGCAAGCCTTCTGCTCCACAGGATAAGCCAGTCTCTGGCTCTCTCTCCAGTACTGAACTGAGACATAACAACACGGTGGGCTCTCACAGGTTCCCAAGCTTCCAGCTGAGCCACCTGAAGTTGACCACCACCAGCAAGAGGATCTGGTCAACGAGAAAATCATAATCCCACCACAAATCTGCACTTAACCTCTCAGAGCCGGGAGCTCTACTTTCACACAGGAACGTGGAAAAATGTTGCAACTAAGTCTGGCAAAGTTAGCTGCCCCATAGCTTTAGCTGTACCACTGGTGAACTCTTGAGCTCCCAAGGCCAACAGCCAGGGTGCGTGCACCAGGGAGTATTAGATGCAACGAGCTAATTCTATCTTTTAACCTATAAACTATCCATGTGGCTTAGAGCAGTCATACCTCAAAAGCCTTGTCAAGGAGATTCTGTTCTCTTAGCTGGTTTCCTTTAGTGAAAAAGAGCTCTGATATGACTTTCGGATCCTTTGGTTTTAGCTGAAAAGCTTTTTCTATAGCTTCAAGTGCCTGTGAAAAAGCAATAGGATATTGTGTTACTGTATTCTGTGCCTTTCCGGTTCTCATGTTCCCCTCACCACTAGAGCCTCCCAGTATAAGAGTCTTCTTCCTCCTTCCCTTGTTTGTCCCACACCATTAAAATACGTGGAAATGAGTTTTCTAGATGCCTGTGGCTAATGGGCAGTGGGGCTGACAGCAGCAGGAGCAATAAGTCATAAGAAAACCACACTGCTTAGCTTCAGTCCCACTACCTAGATAAACAGGGTTTAGTGAAAAAGATAAATCTACTGGATGTGCGCTAATGCACACAACGTGTCTCTGGAGAGGTAGAGTCTAAAATGGAACCTGAGCTCTGTGTGTGAGCCCTTGGGACAAGTGCAGCCACGGTACCTTGGCGTAGTGCTCCTGCTTGCTGTAGATGGCTGACAGAAGGCGGTAGCACTCCAGACACTCCGCATCCTCGTTGAGTATATGGTTGGTCATCTTTTCGGCTTCTTTCATCCGCCCCATCATTGCTAAAACCTGAGCCTATGGAGCCGTATTATAAAGGGTTATGATCTTAAAAATTTCATCCCTCTTTAGCACATGATGCTACACCCAGTGGCTGGTGCTGGGCTCCTGCTTCTCCTGCTAGTGGTGTTAAGAGGCACCTCAAGGAAAGGCAGAAGGATTGACCCTTTCTAGCAAGTAAGGGGCAGGTCATATTTTCTCTGTGCCAAGTCCTTTTCAGATGGAAAGGCAGTGTCTGAAACAAGGCTCTGAGTTCAGAAGGGATGAGGAGGAAACAAGGAGGATGGGAAAGACGGTTGCCGGATGGCCAGCACAGAGGTAGAACCATGCTCTGAACCTTGGGCAACATTCACTCTAACAACCAGTCCCCTCCACTTTTGTGGCCCTCCCTGGCCGAGCTCGCCCCACACTCACCAGTGCCAGTCGGATCTCTTTGTTCAAAGGCTGCAGTGACGCGGCTTCTCTGTAAACCTGCAACGCTTCTTCATACCGCCCCGTGTTGTAATACAGAGCCCCCAGCGGGGACAGGACTTCAGCCTTCCGGGATACCTTCAGTGCCCTGGAATTTGGGAAAAAGAGGTGCTTCCAGGTGGTATGGGGCTCAAAGCAGAAGAGCAAGGTGTAGCTTGTGCTGGGATGGAGCAGCGAAGCTCTGAACCCTGCATGGCACTCTCATCCCACCCTGGGGAGCACAACTCGAAGGTCCCCAGTGACAACCAATGATAAGACAAGGGGCAATGGGTAGAAACTGGAACACAGGAGGTTCCACTTAAATATGACAAGAAACATCTTCACAGTAAGGGTGACAGAACACTGGAACAGGCTGCCCAGGGGGGTTGTGGAGTCTCCTTCTCTGGAGACATTCAAAACCCACCTGGATGCCTTCCTGTGTAACCTCATCTAGGTGTTCCTGCTCCGGCAGGGGGATTGGACTGGATGATCTTTTGAGGTCCCTTCCAACCCCTAACATTCTGTGATTCTGTCCCTGGGATAGACAAACATGCCACCTGAGAAAGGGAGAGGGCCACCTCCAAAGCGCAGGTAAGCACGAAGCAGGGGTGGGGATGGCTGACAGTGGCAGAACCTAGGGAATGTGAGCACAAATCTGGATGCCAACAAGGAGGCAAAAACCCCCAGCCCAGTCCACCCTGCTGCCTACTGGGAGTCAGAGCCTGCCTACTGCTGTGTGGCTGGCAAGGGCTGGAGTTCCTGATGGTGCCGAGGTTTTGATGCTGGGCTGTGCACAGCTATGGCTGTTAGTGATGCAGCACTCACAGACCAGCTTTGAGCAGGTACGGAGTCATGCTAACAACTGGTTCATGCCATCAAGAAACCTCTGACTTCTCGTTAGAGTATCTCCCAGCCACAAGCAGCAATGTGTCCATCCTGGGGGCTTGGGAACAGTTCTGGGAAGTCAACACTGCCTGAGTCCATGCTGCCTCTCCAAACACTCCCCAAAAATAGACAAACAAGCGCAGGTAAATCTGGTTTCAAATGGATGGAGAAGGAAGGAGAGGAAACCCAAACATGCACAGATTCATGTATCAGAGGCTCTTCAGCAGAGACAGGTGATACAGGGGGAGGAAGGAAACCTCTGTCTCCCATCCCAAATTCTTACCGCTTGTACCAAGTTTCAGCTTCTTTGTTCTGCCCCAGGGAGCGGTGAAGCCTGCCCAGGTTCACCATGGCCACGTGGTGAGTGGGGCTCAGGCGGATGGCCTGCCTGTAGTGGGACACGGCTCGCTCAGGAGACCCTGGAGAGGAAAACAGCAATTAATATTAAACTGGTGACTCAGAAAAGTCCTGTCACAAATTCAGCACACAATAATGCTCTGGGTTTTCTTTCTATTGCTCTACGCACAAAAAAACGTTTTAAGAAAGAAATCCTGCCTCAACCTTTTGAGATTAAGTGTAAGGAAAACCGCTGTCGAAACGAAGATTTAGGCTCCAATATTCAGAGATTGACCTGAGAAACAGATTTTCTAGGGTTGGGTTTTTGCAAGTCGAGGGTACAGTCACCAGAAGAAGACTCCTGACCAAAAGCACCATCTGATCATGCAGCAGAGGGAATGGAACCTCGTGCTAAGGACAGAGCCCACCCGATGGAGGGGACAGGGACATGTGTCCCACCTCCTGGGACAGCCCCCTTCCACCCTGGCCCACTAGAGAGATGGGCAACGGAGACACAGAGAACAAGCCACCCAGTATTCCTCACAACCACACCTGAGCTGAAAACAGTTTCAGCTCTTTCCAAACAGAGACCATTGTCTCCACCTCTGTGGTGCTGGCCCTGCCGCAGTCTCTGAGCCTTGCTCCACAGGACCGGGGGTAGCTGCCAGTCACCAGTGTATTCCCACCTTGGGGCAATTAAACTCCAGACCAGAGGTGTCCAGGTGCCTCTTCTGAAGCACGTAGGCAACATCTCTGTGTTGCAGAGGAGCCATTGGGTGGCACTGCTCCGCTGTGTGAAAATGTCTACCGGTGCAAGGCCTCGCAGTCCACGACATCACCCGGCACCACAACAAAATACAACACCGTGCAAAGACAAAGGTGCCAGACCAGTAGCCTCAGAAGTATATTTGTCTTTATCTAAATAATGGCTTTCCTCAAGAAGGATCTTGCAGTGCTTTCCTCAGGCTCGGCCTGCTGACTACCTACTAAATAAATTAATGGGCACAGTATAAAGTTCCAGCATTTCAGCAACGTGAAGATTGTATTTTTAACACCAGTGCTCGTTCAACTGGTTTGCACAATCCAGACCAGATAATCTCCTGATGAAAACTGATACTCATGGAGCTCTGGCCACCAACAAAGCTTTGGAGCATTGGCATTTTTTAAGCCAATGTATTTAATTCCATTTCTAGCTGGAAAGCGGAACTTGAAAACAGCCTGTGCGTGTTGGGGCACAATCTGCTGCTGTGGGAATTTTACTTTCATAGCTTCTCAGATCTTACTTAGGTTTTCCTGAGACTATCCATGCAACATAAAAGTAACATGGACACTTATCTGCATTTCCTTTACAGAAGAGAGGAGGGATATCTGTAGCGAGATTTAGAAGCACTTAAGACTCATCAAGAGGCCAACAATGTATCTTTCAGGGTAGGACTCTTTTTTTCACTGTGATACTGTGAAAACATCCAGATGTTTTTGAAAATCACATCTACAAAGCATCCTGGGAAGCAGCTGGGCATGCACCTCAGTCCCTAAGTCAGGCCGTGCCTCCCCTGCTCCACACACAGGAGAAATGAGCACCGTTCAGGGAGACACATAGAGTGTCCATGACCACTGCAGAGCTGTCTACAGTTGTGGCTCCCCAGAGCTGACACTTGCTTGAGGCTTGTAGAACAAAATCCTGCAAGTTAATTGGCATGGTGCTTCACAGCATCTCCCTGTGCCCGCCGGGGAAGAGCGCAGCCTGTGATGGGCTCACTACCAGCCCCTTCTTTCACGCCTTGTCACGTCTCCAGGAGGGTTTTACACATCATGCCTTAAGTAGCAAAAGTCAGTGTGGTGTGTTTTTTTTTTCTTTCCTGTTGTTTGTGTGTAGGGAAGTGTAGGAGTAAACCAGGAAAAGTTAGTTTGACTTCGGCAGAACACACAAGTGCAAAAAATAGAAACTGCACTGCACTGTGTTTAAACCACGATTTTTGGCAGGAACAGGGCAGTTTATCTGGGTTGGGAAGCAAAGATGAGTTCAACGACAGAGTTAAATTACTGAGGAATTTTTATTATCTGCATGCTTGAAGTTGGCCATGGCACAAATTCAGAACCTTGACCTCTGTCGCTAATGCCACGATGTTTCTTTTGATAACAAATACTCATTTTGGCTTTGTATTTATTTTATACTGGTACTACAGAAAAGCGATGGCTGAGCATCAGCTCAGAGACAGGACAGTCAGCTGCAGACTGACAGATACCACTGTCCTTCCTTCCCAAGCACCACCAGAACTGTGCACAGTGTGAAAGGGGCAGAATGGGTAGCAACCACTTGAAACCTACAATATTTCACCACTGAGTCTCAGCTCTGTTCTGGAGGGACCGGAGTGAGACAGTAGTTCAGTTTCCACTAGTCATTTGTCAAACTTGGTCTTGCTTATAAAGCTGTCAATAAAAAGTGGCAATTACAGCGGCATTTGTTGGTGCTGTTATGTGGATGCCAGGAAGTGCTTGAGACCAGGGAAGCTGGCTGGGAACCAGACCAGAAAAGAAAGGCTTTGGATGTCATAATGGAGCTCCTGAGAAATCAGTTCATCCCACAGTTACCTTACATTTTGTTTCCACAGGTGACTGTGGTTTAAAAGCCACGTTTGTTTTATAGTGGTGGCACTCAACCTTTACAGTCAAAGAGCTCTTTGTCACCAAGTAGAGCTACAAGTGCCCCAAGGACCAACCATAACAATCCACTTGTGTGCCTGAGATTTGGTTTGATGTGGCCACGCTTTCCTGCAGAAAGGGCAGTATTGTCAGGGTGCTGCCCAGCTCAAACGGAAGAGGACAACTGCCTGTGCAAAGATGGTGAGAAACACTGAAGGAAACAGCCGGGTTGAATGCCATTGCTGCACAGTGCCTGCATTGATTACAAATTTCAGTACACTGTGCCATCGCAGCAGTGCAGGGTTATTTATTTCCAAGCTACAGTGGAGACGCATCTATTGCTTTGGAAGCTTTTGACACCCTTTTAGATGTGTAGTGCAGAATAAACCAAATCAAAGCAAATAAGGCAGAGAGGGAAAATCCCTCCCTCTCACTTACCAGTATCAACCAAGAAAACACCGAGGTTGTTATGCAGATCAGAGCTCTCTGGACAATTTTCTATGCCAGCCTTATAGACCTCCTCTGCTTCCTTCAGCCGTTCCTTAAAAGAGAAGGAGATTTCTTAGTGGTGGCAGAAAGTGTGTCAGTACCATTTGTCACATACCTGCATTTTGTGACAACTCCCTCACTGCATGGGGAGCTTGGGGAACAAGCCCACCTTGCCTTCTACGAGGCCAAAATTTTACCCCACGGCAGGGATGTGATATAGGTGCTGTCTGGTATCCCAGAGCAATTCAGACAGCTTTCCCCCATATGTTTGCAATTGGAGCTACCTATGAAACAAAAATAACAGCTGGAAAAGGTGGCTTCTGTGCAATGTCAGTGAGACGCAGCTGGGAACGCACCCAGCTGGGAAACACACAGTGACAGGGGTCGTCTTGGCTCTGTTGAGAAACGTCCGTCATCTGGGAGCTGACAAATTTTAATTTATTTGTTTAATGAGCACCTCGCTGGCTAACTTTTCCCCTCTGGTCTGGAGCTCTGCTGTTTGTTCCCTAAGCAGTGGGGAAAATACAAGGAACAAAAGCTTGGAGTGTGTGCTGGCTGAGGGATGAGGAGCTCATGCAAAGGGAAGAGGGGAGCTGGAGGAGGATGGGGGCAGTGAGAGAGTGGGGAAAATCTGACAGATTCACATTAAAACCAGGTGTTGTAAACACCCAGATGTAGCTCACTGGGATGGATGGGACGTGCCACCATGCTGATTCACAGATGTGCTGAGCCCCTACATTTTGCACAGATTTCAAGGAGCTTCGTTGGTGCCGAGCACTTCTGACAAATACAGATCTTTACTTCAGGAACACTCTGCCTACAGAAAGTGCCCCACTGGCTGGGCTCTGCTAGCCTGAGCTATAGAGAGCCAGGCCCTGAAATAAAAATAAGGTGTCTTGTTTGGACCAAAGAGCAACTTAATAAGGTTTCCGTGTCCCTCCAGCCAGCCAGTGCGTCCTCACTGCCTGCATGCTCCCTAGCACCGATTATCATGGTCTTCCTCCCCTCCTAACCTCAGAACTTCGCTGTTGGGTGTATTTAGGGAAAAGGCTGTGCACAGCAGACAAGCATGGTGCAGAGGGGTGTCAGGCAAGCCTCCAGCACCAAAGATGCTTTTTCCAACTCTTGCCCTTCTGTGGAGTGATGCAGCCCTATGACAACAATCCCCATACCCTCCTGAGGATGCTGCCAAGCGAAATCAGCTATCTGGGTCTCTGCCGAGGAAATTCAGAAGTCACTAATGTTGATCTCCTGCTCGGGAGCTGAGTCCACATTGAAATGAGAGGCAGGTCCATTCCCAGCTATGGACTGTCCTTAAACCCTGCAAATCCTAGAGCCTGCGGGGCTTTCTCTAGATTTAAAGGGTGTACCTGATGGCAGCTTTTGCTCTGCAGCTGCTGAAATGTGTGGACTTCTTTCTCACCTCCTATTTCTGGACCGGAGAGCTGGAATTAATCGCACTGGAAGAGGATGACTTGATGAAAGCACATGGTTTGCCATGGTTAAGTGCCTTCATATTTACATGATAAAGGTCAGCCAGCAGAAAAGATAGTGTGTGATAAAACACAGAAACACACTTTTTAAAAGTGCTTACGTTTCAATATTTTGGATATATTTATGTGAATTTGACATCATTATCCTGTGGGGTCAGGAAAAGTGTCAGAGTTCACTAAAATGAAGAGCAATTTTTGGAGAAAATATCTGTGTCACCAATACATTAACAAGTATATTTTCAGATATTTCTGTATTAGTTTCTTTTCCTTTGATTTTAATTTTCAGCCGAGGAATGTGGCTTTTTGTGCAAATGTGGCTTTATGTCAGCTTTCTTCATTTTATTTACTGATCATAAACCTGATCTTTAAAGGAAGGAAGGATTGTGTTAAACTGGATTAGCAGTGTCCCCTGTCAAAACATTCACATCCACTGATATTGAGCACTTCTAGCACTTTTATCATGGCTGCATTGCCTTTTTGGCACCTAATATCCTGACCCTGCATGCCTCAGGCTCAGCACAAAGTCTGGGATGATTTCTCTAACAAAGTGTTCGCTTTAAGCACAGCCAGAAATAGGGAAGGATGGGCTCAGCTTTCTGCGGCAGAGCTTTCTCCCTCACAGCCTCTCCTGTTCTTGGGAGAAATGCTGTAAGTTCATCAAGGCTTGAGTCTCATTAACACTTAATAATGCCACTCCCAGACCTTCATGAAACATTAATCAAGCTCATGAAATTGAGGAGATTGGCTTGAAAAATGTATGAGATTTTTATGATATTAAAAAAATTATGCATATGAGGATCTCTCAGTTGAACTCCAGGGTTTTTAAGTCTGTTTTTTTATGGCTCAGTTTTTCAGTGTGGTTATGCCTGAGCAGGCTCTCCTCTGCGGCTAAGTGGGTTAAAAAGTTTCCTTTCCTTAGTGTGGGCTGATATTATTACACACACACACAAAATCACTTAAAGCCAGGAACCAGGACCTGGAAAGAGGCATCAAGTAGCACGAGATGGCTTATGAAACTGCAAGAGCTGGAAAGAAGATGCTGTTCAAATACATCAGAGTAAATCCTGGGGAAGCAGTGCTACAGGAGTGGGCAGCATCAGAGATGTCTGATTCCTCACATTAGCACCACTGCAGTGAGCATGGAAAACAATGATACATTGCGACTGAGTTATGACATCAAGTTATGATATCAAGAGCAGTAAGAAGGGCAAGCATTAATAAAAGGCACAAGCAAGTCAAACTGTTTTATACAATGTGAGGTTTGGTTTTTTTTCCACGTCAGCTCTGGCTTCAGAGTCAACTATCACAGAGAGAAAAGGAGCTGCAGGCTAATTCCCCAGCGCATGAGACGTTCCTCTCAGCAGCGATTTTTACAGTCATGGGAGGAAAGGACCCATAAGCCACACTTTGGATTCATCGTCTTTAAGACTGGGGGAACACGCTGTGCGGGACCCACTAAGGCAATCCCGGTGCTAATTCACCGAGCTGTGCCCACCCATTTCCCCCCTTCTCAGCCTCAGCGCAAAGCTCTAAGAGCAGCTGCTTGTCATGGGCACGGTCGCTTCACGCAAGTTATTTTAATCTGCCACTTGGGACACTTCAGCCCCTTTCTATCACATCCCCGCGAGAGGGAATCGGTTCGTGCTCCCTTCCCCAAAGCTCCACAGCGATGCCGTCCGTGCAGCCCACTGCGTGCTGCCTGGCACCGCAGACACCCCTGCAGCCATGAGACACAGGCTCTGGGCCAGAAGCATGCAGAAAGACCGGTTTGTAACTTCTAGCTGTTTTGGACACTGTCGCTTGGACGAAGAGGAAAAACCCAAACTGAAAAATGGGGTCCTGCCACCAGCCTTCGGGCTGAAGATGCCAAAAACACCCGCCCGTACCCCTCCAGGAAGCGCACAGTGTTAGGGTGCGATCCTGCAGCCCACAGCCACGGGCAGCAGCACCTATTTGTAGGACAACCCCTACTGCGGTCGCTAGGACGGGTGTGCGAGGCAGGAGCTGCACAAACAGGTAGCCGTCCACTGCCTCTGGACAGGAGAAGATGTTAAAAGCCTCCAGGAAATGGCTGTTTTCTGAGGAAATTGTACTATCTTCTTTCCCTACCGCTTCCTCAAGTCACAAGAGGATGAACAACATGTAAGTAAAAGTAGATAAATTATTGCTGGACTTACTAATGGCATTTGCTTTGGGCAGAAGGCCTCGGGAGTCTGTAATGGCTTTATTGCTCTGTTGACCTTACAATCAATGATTCTAATTAATAATTTCAACGAATATTAAACCCAGGTACTTCTGCAGAGGACTCATTTCCTGTACTTGCAGGAGACTCTTCCTTGACAGGCTTATTCAGAACACAGTTCCCATTCAATAAAGTGGTTCTTTCAATTCATACACTACATTTCTAGATCCCTGCAGCTGATATTGATAATGTTCAAACGTTTGAAAGTCACTTGAAATTAAATCGCACGTCTTCCAGTAACCCATATATATCACAGGTGAATTTTGCAGAGTGCCTACATCATCACAAAAGTCTAAACCAGAACAAGACCTTTGCTTATAGTTTTGCTGAAATGTATCCACTTCCCTTCCAGATAGAAGATTTCACTAGCCAGATTAATGGGAAACCATGAAAGGTGATACTTCTTTGCTTTGTCTGTATTTGCATTTGGCAACCTTTTAAGAAACCTTTAGCACTCTGTGCTATGGAACAGTTAGATTTGAAACCTGGGGGACATAAAAGTCAGTTTTCAAAAGGTTTGCGGAGGTGTGCTGGAGCTGTGCCGTTATGAGAACCTCATCACCCACCCCTGTACCCCCAGACTGGGGCCACTGTTTTTGGCCACAGTTCCTGGGAGCAATGCCCAAAGCACAGCATCCCTCACCTGCTGCTACAGGCATAGAGAAAAGTTGTCTCAACGTGGGCAGCCACGATCCCTGGCTTCTTCTTCTGAACTCAAGAATTTTGTGCCTCAATTTCCCTTTTCCTCTGTGCGGACAATATTTCACCTCACAGGGACCTTGTAGAAATAAATTACCTAACTACAGAGAGTAGAGAGAACCCCAAGTAACGAGCATGGGGAATAAGCCCAAGAGGAAATGAGTAATCCTGCCTTCAGAGCGCAGCCTGGGCCGTGCGCAGTAAATAATGCCTGGGGGCACATATTGAACAATGAGGTTAAATAAAACAGCGAACAGCTGCTCATTAAGAGCAACATGAAGCTGGCGAGCCTTCCCACCCCGTGTACGTGATCATCTACCATGGTAATTAAAGGCCATAACCCGATGGGCATGCAAGGAGCAGAATTCGGGCCGCGGAAGCCACCTTGTTTCTGACATTTCCTAGCTTTGGAGTGACTTATTACGAAATCTCAAGGTTATCTACATAGGCGTGTGTGTATGAGGGGGAAGCGCTCGCCTATTCTCCTGTCACAACATTCCAAGCGCGATGGATTAAGACCTCGCCATAGACGCGGGGAGCTGCAAGAGATGGGTATTTACTCACAGCTTCAACAGTGATTTAATTCAGAGCCACGCCATGTGGGTGTAATTACTCACTGCGAACGAGTCGCCTCCTATCCTGGAAAACTCATCTCTAAAAGCAGCCCGAGAGCTCTCTGCAGGCAGCCACGGGCCCACGCTTGCTGCTGCTGCACGCGTGCAAGGCGAGGGTGCTCCCCAGCCCCGGGATGCACGGGATGTGTCGCGGATGCTGGAGCAGTGCATGCACCCCTGCAAAAGGCACAGGAGCTCGGGCCATGCCTGTTACCTGTTCTGCCAGCAGCGAGGCCAGGCTTGAGTAAGCATCTGCGAACTCTGGGCCGTACTTAATGGAGTCCCGCAGCAAGATCGCGGCTTCCTCCTTCTTCCCTTGGGACCTGCAGCACAGGGAAGGAGGGGGAAAAAAGAAAGAAAAGTTCCTGTAAGCGCATATTCAGGCCATCCCACTGATTTAACTGCTTTAAAGAGATGTGAAAGTCCTCAGCTTGACCTTTTCAACAAAAGACTAAGTGATTCACTCATGCCTCTTCTCCATGGTGTGTGTACCCAGCATCTCCTTAGCCCAAATCTGTTTCCATATGTTATTCCCACGACCTGGGAGGACACCAGCTTTAATGAATCCGCCGTTCGGTCTGCTACAAAATACCTCCAAAGCATCGCATTCCTCAGGCCTGCACACTGAAGAACAAAAGTATTGTATTTTGGCTACAAGGCAATCAGCACAGGCCACATGCTCTGCCTGTTGAGTCACAACCACTAGGTTCTTGTAAACTCCTCCAGTCCTACTCTACATCTCCTCTCAGCATTTCTCTTTACGGCAAATACATCACATTCTGCCTCATCCATCCTGTCAGAAGTTAAAGATACATGAAGGACAAGATAGCAAAAGTGTCCCCAGGTATGAAGTACTGCACAAGACCCTTCCAGCGATGTCCTTGGGAAGTTTCGTGCCCTAAGGGCATGATGCTGTTGGGGTAACACCGGGTTTGCAGTCAGCTTCTGGAAGTCTGGCCCCAGTCATGTCACTGAGGCACTGACTGACCTGGGGACAGGACATTTGCTCGCACTTCGGTAGGTTATAGACACCAAAACATCTGCATTTTCCTAAAAAAAACAAACACCTCAAAGTCTTTGCATGTTCCTAGACAACGAGTGCTGTTATATATCCACTTACGACTTACTTAAATTAACACTTTGAAATTCATATATTGCTAAGTTAAATCTGCCTAGGATGTCTAAATAATTCCTTAGCAAGTCGATCATTAGGCTAGAGCAGTCTGTTCTACAAATCCTAAGGATTACGAACAAAGTTACTTGAGAGATGTCTATGCTGATGAGCTGGATTTTTTTCCAGCATTGTTCTGCATTTACTGTCTTGGAAAAAGGAAAAGGTTTCCTGAACAAAAATCTAAGAATGTTTATTTATTTGAGCTACAATTTCTCTAGTATAACTCCGTATTTCTTTCCTTAGAAAAACGAGGTTTCCTGAACAAACATCTAGGGATGCTTAGCTGGGCTGGAACAACATTCTCCTTATGTTGAGTGTACAAAGAATACGAATAGCAGTGCTTACAAGAAGAAACAAAGGGCTCTGGGACACAGAAAACATGGGAGCACCTTGCCACTTTGGCCTTAGATTTCATCTGAGTGACATGGTCAAGTAACCAGATCTTGTTTATAAGGTGCAAATTTCAGCTGATAATATATATGGCTTTGCAGATTTTTTCCCTTTCCAGTTGTGTAACTGGAAGAATACTTTGCCTGTGCATTAAGCTAAGTAAAACCAGTTGTGCTAGTCTTTTTCTTCTTCCAGTGGTGTTCCATATAAATTACACGAATGAAGCAAAACCAAATAAAGAACCACTTTTCCCCTACACTAATTAAAGACTAGCTAGCTTGTCAATTTATAAAACTTTTGGATCTCTTGGCTGGAGTTTCATGACACATTTTTATAAATCAAAACCAGATGACTGCTTTATAAAGGTATTGATATTTGGCAAAAAAAAGGTAGGAAATGCCAGCTACAGAAATAAAAGGATTAAGTGATCCACTCAGCAGTAGTAAAAGCTTCCATTAACCACAAGCATGCACTCTGAACATGGGGCAGCCCTCTTAATTACTCTTTTTTTTTCAAAATAGCTTTTTTTTTTTCCTTTTGATCCAAGAACAATGTTTGTCTCCTGAAAGTGGGGGTAGAGAGGGAAAGATTATGCTATCTTTTTATAGGACAGACTGAATTACATTAAAGAAAGCAGATCCAGTAGTTTCTCAGAGGGCTCAGGTCTGCGAGATACCAAGCGCTCTGGCCAAGCACTTAAACGCGTACTTAACTTTTATGTATGCAAGTTGAAAATTAATTACCAGCTGAAGTGCTTTCCTGGATCAAGGCCAACGCGTTGCAAGATTGAGGCCGCTGCTTATATAAATCTCCTGCAATTTGGGAGAGCGCAGAGCATTGGAAGAACAGCCCAATACACTAACTTACCGTAAACTGGGGATCTAGAGCAGGAAAAGCTAGGTAATGTGTACCTTTCGCTATGACAGAGAGAGGAACAAATTCAACTGACACATGGAGTCTATGATCACTTAATCCAATTTTTCCCAAAATTATGTTGCCTTACAATGCCCTCTCCTGACTCCCTCTTCCACTCGAGCTCCCAGCCTCCCCTCTACAATCAGCGTGCTTGAGCCGAGAGCAAGAAAAGCTCTTTCCACCAGAAGCATCCCTTCCATATTTTTGCAAGTGCCCCGCAGTTGGAGAAGCATCAGCCAAAACCACCCTGCAGAAGTCTGGTGTTGCACGGGGCTGTGTGTGGGCCGTTAGCGCTGGAGCAATTTTCATTTGCAACAGAAAGAGCAACCTAGGAATTAGGGCTCTAGAGGACTTTTTAACTTTCAAAATTTGCTTTGTTTCGTGAAGTTAGTTCGGCTACATTAAAGCCAGGCTCTTCTTGGTGACAACCAATGGTAAGACAAGGGGTAATGGGTTCAAACTGGAACACAAGAGGTTCCAACTAAATTTAAGAAGAAACTTCTTCACAGTGAGGGTGACGGAACACTGGAACAGGCTGCCCAGGGGGTTGTGGAGTCTCCTCCTCTGGAGACATTCAAAACCCGCCTGGACACCTTCCTGTGTAACCTCATCTGGGTGTTCCTGCTCCGGCAGGGGGGTTGGACTGGATGATCTTTTGAGGTCCCTTCCAATCCCTAACATTCTGTGATTCTGTGAACCTCAGAAAGTTCAACAAAAGCAAATGCAAGTCCTGTGCCCAGAGTGCAATAACCTTGTGCATGAACACAGGTTGGGGAACGACTGGCATCCTGGTGGACAACAAGTTGACCATGGGTCAGCAATGTACCCTACGTGGCAAAGGCGGCCAACAGTGGGTCCAGGGAAGTGATTCTTTCCCTTTACATGGTACCTGTGAGACCACATCTGGAGCAATGTCTGCCAGAGTTGGGCTCCCTGGTGCAAGAAAGTCATGGACTTCCCAGAGGAAGCCCAACAGCAGGCCACCAAAGAAGGTCAGGGCTAGAGCACCCGTTGCATTGAGGAGAGGCTGAGTGAGCTGTGCCTGTGCAGCCTGGAGAAGAGAAGGTTCAGGGGTGACTTCAGTGCTGCCTGCAACTACCTGGTCAGAGGACACAGAGAAGCCAGAGCCAAACTCTTCTCAGAGGTGCACGATGACAGCACAAGAGGCAACAGATCCAAGTAGGAACATGAGAAATTCTGATTAGATATAAGGAGAAATATTTTTCAGCACGAAAGGTGGTCAAACACTGCAACAGGCTGAATGGAGGGATTGTGGCACCTCTGTCCTTGGAGGTGTTCAAGATTCAGCTGGACACAACCCAGAGCAACCTGATCCAATTAGACTTGCTCTGAGCAGCGGGCTTGACCAAATGATCTCCAGAGGTCTGTTCCAACCTGTGTTATATTTTTAATCTACTGTAAATTTGACACTGGCAGAGGTGAGATTTTTTGTTGTTGCTTTGGTTTGGTTGGTTGGTTTGGTTTTTTGTTTGTTTGTGCTTTGTTTTGTGGGGGTTTTTTGTGTGGATTTTTGGTTTTGTTGTTTTGGTTTTGTTCGTTGTTTGGTTTTTTTTTTAAATAAACAGCCTACAATATGTATGTGATACTGACAGATAACTACAGCACTTCATGCAATGCAGGATATCCTAACCAGAGACCATCCAGAAAGCCAGGTGCAGTATCGCTGAACACTGTCACTCACTTTGCCTCTTTGAATGAAAGGGAGGAATGTTTCAGTCTCCAAAAGATCTTAAATCTCAATACACGTANTAGGAACATGAGAAATTCTGATTAGATATAAGGAGAAATATTTTTCAGCACGAGGGTGGTCAAACACTGCAACAGGCTGAATGGAGGGATTGTGGCACCTCTGTCCTTGGAGGTGTTCAAGATTCAGCTGGACACAACCCAGAGCAACCTGATCCAATTAGACTTGCTCTGAGCAGCGGGCTTGACCAAATGATCTCCAGAGGTCTGTTCCAACCTGTGTTATATTTTTAATCTACTGTAAATTTGACACTGGCAGAGGTGAGATTTTTTGTTGTTGCTTTGGTTTGGTTGGTTGGTTTGGTTTTTTGTTTGTTTGTGCTTTGTTTTGTGGGGGTTTTTTGTGTGGATTTTTGGTTTTGTTGTTTTGGTTTTGTTTGTTGTTTGGTTTTTTTTTTTAAATAAACAGCCTACAATATGTATGTGATACTGACAGATAACTACAGCACTTCATGCAATGCAGGATATCCTAACCAGAGACCATCCAGAAAGCCAGGTGCAGTATCGCTGAACATTATCACTCACTTTGCCTCTTTGAATGAAAGGGAGGAATGTTTCAGTCTCCAAAAGATCTTAAATCTCAATACACGTAATAGCTATCTGATGTTTTCCAGCATCTTCAGGCAGTTACACAAGCCTGTTGTCAGCACATTCACATACACACATATCCAGAGGCCTGTATCAGAGAGGGCAGACAGTCCTCCTTCCTCTGAATAGATAGGTTTGCTAAACTTGAATTAAATCGCAGGAACAAATGCACAGAACACCCTGTGTGTTATTCTACATTCAGAGGAGAACCAGTCCTTTGAATAAACTCAATATTTTAGTGAGTATTGTTCCTAGGCATTTCATTCTCCCCTTGAAAATGCAGCCATAACACTCACAAAGCACGTAAGAGTTTTGAGGCTTTTCTTTATAAGAAATAGTGTACTGAATGTTGGGAATGCTTCACATATGGATAGATACAGTACTGCAAATAAGTTGTCTCCCATCCTTCCTCCAACAGAAAGCTGAGACAAATATTTACTTCAAATGTTCATAATATTTTATTTCTTGTCTCTTTACAGAATCTCTCACAGGCTATAATTTTGTGAGGTATTCTGAAGGATATTTATCTCAGTTTTTCAAACTGCATGTCAACAAAACTGAATCTATATAGACGAGTTAAATATTGATATAATGGGAAACTTCAAAACAAAACACGAGAAAGTAGCATCAGGCTGCTCTGTGTCACTGATTACAGGTCACAAAAGTGGAGAAAGAGATTTCTCGCTTTTAGGTAGGCCATCTTTTGGGTCTATTTTAACTAAGAAATCTGTTGGCATTGTTTAATTATCTACTCTCCAATATTTACATTAGGCAAGAAAATGATGACATACCATTTTATTTTAGGATATGTAAACAAAACCAGAGGCTTATTCAGCCATTACCCTGCAATGCTTCCTGAGTACATTCATCTTCTGGCACATAGCTGTCTTCATTATGTGCAAACAGAAAATGGAAACATCCTTTTACATCTAGGACTTCTGCAGAAAAAAAAAAACTTTAAAATTCTGCCATGTAGTCCTCAAAACAGATTTTTACTCAAGCTTAAATCACAAGCAATGGATGCTTAAATAGAGAGCTTATTTACAGGGAATAATGAGAGGCAGATTTCCACATGGGAATAGCAAACCCATCCTTCCAAAATCTTGGAGTTCCCCTTTCTCAGCACTCCAGAGGAGGTGAAATCTAATATCCACCATCAGATTTCCACACTACAAGCAAGTGTGGGTATAAAAAACTTGGCAGAATTCAACCGGGAATTCCCCATACCAGACGGCTTTGTTAGGTGTCTCAGTACAAGAAGTGCTGTTACCAGACCTGCCTCAAATGTTGCTGATTTGGATTTTCCTGATCTGCACCATGCACTGAAGCCTCTGCAAAGAGGACAGAAAATGCTTTTATGGCTTGACCATCTATTATCTCTCTGCCATATGTTTAAAAACCAAACCACTGTTCAGCCAGAAAGTAATATCTGCCTGTAATATTCTGCAGATTTTCATTTATTACCTAGATTATACTAGCATTTAGTGTCTGCAGAAAACTGGTTGCCCTATATACATATGCATGAAAGTATAATTTGGAGAGCCAGGTAGAAAATATAAATAAAGATGAAGTTGTAGGAATGGGGAGCTTGAAATCTCTGCCTCATTCCCATCTGGTCATCCTACAAGTCACCTCATACACCAGCATGGCTGATGATCTATTCTACGTTGATGGATGATCCAGGAAAGATCCTGGCAAAGGGGTTTGGGCTGTGTTTTAGGGGAGATATTCATATAGGACCTGCCTGCACAGCATCTCTTTTATGTACATGCTAGTCCCTCCACCATGAATTCTATCTAATTTAGGCTTTTTTTAAGCTGAATAGGGAGATGAGCCCACCCAGTTTCCAGTGTAATTAATACTATTGGTGTGTTCAGATGCACTAGGTTGTTTGGGAAGCCTAAAAAAAGAGCCTAGAAAATATGAGCAAATGGCTCTGGGAAAAGGGCAGGTGGAACCTGAGTGCTTTACTTAAATGAGATTAGCACAAGCATCACACACTTTTAGCATACTGCAATTTATGGCACCACAGAAGGATGCAGAGCACATACAGTCCAACAAAACACGCAATATCTTAACTATCACATTAGGAAAAACATGACATATTGCACAGAAAACAAACAGCAGTTCTGAGAGATTTTCCCACATGTCTCATTTGTGCTTTGCCAGTGCAACAAATCCAGTTTATATGCATCTGTTGGGTCATAAGAGCCCATCAACAGGCCAGATTTAAGCGTTATTGACATGGGATGTCCTGGTGCTGCTTCTGGCTTACATCTTTTTGTATTAATATTTTATATTTTTAAAAAATCACAGAGAATAATAACTAAGGCAAACATGATGGATTAAAAGGACAATATGTATATTTAAACAGCATTGCCACCTAAGATTAATTTCAATCAACCGAATTCGATGAATAATACAAAGACCTTCCATTTCTCTTGCAATAAGACTGTCTTTACCACTTTCCTTTCTTTCTAGTGTTTCCAGTAAAGCACTCATCTACTTTTTATTTGAGAATTGCTCAGCTGCAATATTCTAATCCAAATCCGTCAAGTTTACTTGTAATATTATTCTGATAACTTTGCTTTTACTGCTGTAGTTCATGCAGTTCTGTCAGCAAATAACACACTATCCTCACAAAAACAAGAGGCTTTTTGTCGGTGTAAAATAGTAATGCATGCGTAGAGATATATATACTTTTTAATTGCACCCCAAGTAGATCTTATCATACTTGCAAAGCTTCTTGTGTAGATTTAAGTTCAGTGTTTAGATATGGTTAGGTAAATTCATTCGCATGATTATGATCGTGTGCTGTTCTCCTTGCTCAAGGCTGACACTCTAAATAATAATGAGTGAAATTATGAGCTGATTAACTTGTTCTCGAATCCAGACCCACTCCCTCTGCAATGGGACGAACCTTCTGCTGCTCTCAGCACCTCAGGGTTCAGTGCTTATACCTAAACTAGGCATCGACCTTCCATACAGCTAATGAGAAGAAGTGGGAATGTGCAGAGGGGGATTTGTTGGATCTGTGTTATTTATTAGATCTGCATCACATGCCCGTCTTTGAACAACATGGCTTGCTCCACTGGAAAGGCTTACACTGCTCCATTGAGATGGGAGTCTCGGGTGACCAGTCGGGTTTAGGCACCTCATTTTTTGCTTCCTGATTTGGAACAAGTGAACTCCCTCCGGCTGAAACACAATTGTAAACAGCACCTGAAGTGATGTGGTGGACAGTATAAGGATATTCAAACTAAGCCTCATCTTTGTGCCGGCAGTCTTGACGACCGATAGGAAATAATGCCATTCCTTCGGCACTTGGCAGCAAAAAACTACTTTGCTCATGTGTGTAGAGAGAATGTGAATTTCCTTGGTGCCAGTTCCACATTCAACTTACTTGAGCAGGTTGCCGAGATTGAAGAGAGCTCGGTTGTGCTGAGGGTTTAACTGAAGGGCCCGTCTGTAGTAGTCCTTTGCCTCCACCACATCTTTGGTCAACGTCCCCAGGTTGTTGAGAGCACTTGCGTGACGAGGGTAGAGTCTAGGGAAAACGAAATATCAAGTTACAGACACCCATGAATTGACAAATAAAACTGAGGTTACTAACACTGTCACCACTGCTGTTTGGCACTTGGTAAAGCAAAGGATGCCTGGCTAGGAAACACTCTTTTCCCTTCATTTGCTGCGGGTTCTTGTGGGATCCTGAGGAACCTTTTCAACTCCCAAAGAAACTGCAAATCAGATCTTCTCCTACAGTTCCTGCATGCCTCCGGGGCAAAAGGGAACACTGAACAGCTTTGAAAGCCTATTTTACCCTCCAAGCAAAAGGCAAAGTGACTAAAGCAGCTTGAATGTCTTTATTCAAAATGCTTTTAAACAAGCAAGAACTGTTTTGTCAAAAATATGTTTCCAATGGAAGTGTGTTTTGACATGTACAGAAGCCAATACAACACTGTTCAAATTGATCTGGTTTTTGTTGTTTGTGTTGGTTTTGTTTTTTTTTTTAAAATCAGTTTTCCACAATAAAAGTGATAATAAAGTGCAAAAGGAAATTTGAAATCAGCTGTTGAACAATGTTTTCAGGATCAAGCAAAATGATAAAAATATCTGGAAACAGACTGTTTAACACTATGAATTCCCTAAGCTTCTAGTTGTATTTTTTCACCACTTGGTTCAGTTGTCCTCTTCACTGATCTCTTGATCTTTACATCTACCTGTCTCAGTTATAACACTGCATATTGGGCACAGTGCACCTCCATTAAAATTTGCCATGAATTAAGAAGCATGTTTTGGACCATTTCTCAGACAAAGCTGTGCTCCCACATTAATATTTTTGTTTATACATCTTCACACCAGAAAACTCCACAGGTGAAAGTGATCCAGAGCAAGATTAACACCCAGGACTCTTGGTGTCATTGATAGGTGAAAACTAGGGTTCATTATGATACAGAAATAAAGCTGTGGCAGCAGCCCATGGGGGTCCCAGGCAAGCTGTCAGACCAGCTGTGTGTCTGTCTGCTGCTCTGGTATGAGATGGTGCACAGGCCCACTGAACAATTCCTGATGATCATTCCATTCACGATACAGAGGAAGAAGCAGGTTAAAGATGGCCAAGGCTTCGATTTGAGAAGATCTAGTTGCAAATCCTGCTGCCAGTACAGATTTTCTATTTCGGACCAGGACAAGTCATCTGACATTTGCCTTAGGTCCCTGTTCATGAGAAATTGATGTGGATAATGATGTTAAAAGCAGCTGGCTATGATAGCCCAGGGTACGGCATAAGGAGGGGCATTTAAAGGAAGAAGAAGGGATTAAGCTTCTATAATACAGTCTAACTCTAAAGTTTGCAACTGGTTTTAATATAAGACCTTCCATGGTGCTTTGGTTTTTTTTTGGTTTGTGTTTTATTGTGTGTGTGTGTGTGTGTGTGTGTGTGTTTGTTGTGGTTTTTTTTTTCCCTAGAGTTTTTCATTATGTCAGTTCAGCCCTGGGATTTTCTGTGCTGAAGTACCATGAATAATTTAGCATTTTATACACTGCTGCAACATTTGTATCACTCACATTTGCGCTCCACTGCACATAAGTGATTCTGGCAGCGTCTTTCCTGGGGGTGAGGCTGGGGAGATGAACACAGTGTGAAGCACGAGGGAACTCCGGGAAAAGTGGACACGCACTGATAACAAACCCAGGATGTTTCCTACAACTAAGCGAGAGAAAAGCCCCAAAAGCCTTTTTCCACCCAACACCAAGCTTAGTTCACGATGACTGCAAAGCCACATAGTCCAGGAGACAGCAGTCAAGGATGCAGACACATTTTTTTAAAAACTGTGCCTGTTGTACTGACAAAAGATAAATGCAGCGACCACCACTCAGTAACTAACGAGTGTGGACTCTTGTCAACATCCCTCAGGTACAGATAAGCATCCCGTCTCTCAGAGGTAACCACTTCTCCTGCTGCAAGCTCTCAGGTGCAGTTTACACGTCTCAAATGTCTGCATTGCCCAGTGCCTGTTCGCCCACGCTACCTGCACTCCCTGCTCAACTGATTTTTGAAGAATTCCGTAATCGATCTTGTCACAGAGGAGCAAAGAGTAGGAAATCCGAGGCCAGGCTGCAGATGGCACAGAAACAGCATCATTTTCCACCACTGAAGCCACCCAGTGATCCTGAGTGCTTTGGGATGCGAGAGGCTGCCTGTGCTTGGAGAAGCATCAGCAAAAGACATGGTGGTCATAAGGGTATAGTGCTGAGTCTTGGCCTTGGCCCTAAAATCCACTGGTTATCAAGGGTAAGCCTTCCCAGCTGAAGCAGGCTGGGAGAAATACTTCCCACAGCTACAGCAGGGGAGCAAAGGAAAGGACTGGCTTCCTTGCTTTTTTAGCGCTTGGGATGCAACTCTGTGGGATACCTTGACCAGGACCTTGAGCGAAGAACATCCTGTCTACCCCAGGGAAAACGACCATGGGCTTAGCCTTGTTTCCCATTTCTTCCACGGGATTTTGACATAGTTTTGGACCAAAAAAAGGTTTGGGAGTTATATTTTTGAGGCCTTCTTTTTTCAGTTGGCTACGATAAAAGCCATGTGCTACTTCTGTCAGTACTCACACATAAAACCAGCTCTAATATCTGACATGAAGTCACTTGAGTTATGAGTGGCCAAAAGTATTTCAGACAGTTCTTGGGAAAGTCAGAAACAGATTACCATTTTACAGCCTGAAACCTGAAGATTTTGCTTTCAAACTTGCAGAAATTAATTCTATTCTTGGCCTCCAGTGCTCCCACGACATTTTAGGCCCAGGAGATTTGCTTGCACCAATTTTGAGAGGAATGAAAACTCAAGATTAAAAAAGAGAACGGATTTCACCTTTAAACTGCACAGTTCTGACCAGCAGTTCCATAAATACACTTCTAAGCTCAGCACTAAAACCTCTTGACAGCAAATCACAGGATGCAAGCACATCTCCCATAGATTCTGGGCTCTATTTCTTGTGTTTTACATTTATTCGTTACATCTCATTGCCCTTTCCAAGAAATGTAAGTGAAAAAAGAGAACCTTAAGCTTAAACCCCCTTAGCATCCATCCCAAAGAACTTCCGACATTTGCAATTCCACACATCCGAGTAAACGTTAAGAGAAAAATCTGAGCAGAGTGAGATAAGGCAGTGTTGTTGGGCTTTGCCATTAGGGTTAAGATCTTTATTCTTTTATTCGGAGTATTACTTCATTACGGTGGTAGAGCAAGATGCCACTCAACTCAGATCGGCCCAGAGCATAACCAAACCCTAAGAGAGCATCACTTCTAATAAAGTAACCAGAGCCAGAGCCCATGACCATCCACACTGTTACACTATTAACACGATCCCTAACTGTTTAACACCAGCCTCAGATAGTTCCCAGGCGCGTTCCAGGGCTGAGCCCAGCCCAGGGTCTGGTCCCAAAAGCCAGCTTGGGCTCAGCCACTGTGTCTCAGAGGACACAAGCACTATCTGAATGCTTGCAGGTCAATTTATGCCAATTGGCCTCAGGGCTAGGGAAAGGGGCCCAGGCCCTTTTTAATTTATTAATATGGATGATGACTAAAGGACTAACGGCCTTACTCAAACTGCCCTCTGTTCACGCACACCCACTGCTGTTTTTAACTGCTTCCTGGGGATAAAACCAGAGCAAAAAAAAGTCTTGTGGCTGGATTTACAGGGTATCATAAAACTTGACCACAGGTGAGTAATTAAAGCAACATTTACTCAAGAATTCTCAAAATGTTTCTGCAAAACTTGCAGATACACCACTTGTAAACTGGTTTGCTTTTTGCTGTATGTCACTTTTTAATAATTGATGGCACATACACATTTTTTTTCTATTTTCATGGTATCAAGAGGTTTGTGCCATTTTTCAAGACTTTCTGAATAGGTCCAAATGATTCCCAATGTCCACCTTGCTTATTTTGACCATAAGCTCTCTGATGTAAAGGTTGTCTCTTCCTCACATGTATTTATTTCTTGGAAGGGTCAGAAACCCATTACCAGGACAAAGAGCTCTCCAGTTAACCTCAAGTTTCTTCATGCCACAATAATGAAAATACTCAGAACCCAGGCCTTATTTTATAAATAGCCAAGATACCCTGAGGCTCAAGGAATCAGTTGTTGGAACATATATACCTTGTTTTGCAGCTTCTCTGAAGAAACAAAGCTTTCTATCTGGACACACATGGAGCTGTATTTTCCTTGCCACCACCATTGATAATGGTAGCAGTCTGCAGGCAATATCCTTCTTGCTATGCATCTGATTAGGTAGAAATTCCTCTAGGCTTCACCTAATCAAATGCAAGTGCTGCATTATTTATGAAAGAAAGCTGAATTTCATTAAACTTACTCTACAAGAAGCAGTTTATGTAAAAAAATCAGTTTCGTTCTTCTAGAAATCAGACTAATTTTCTTTAAAAACCTACATTCACAGTTAATTCTAATAGAAGCCTTGAAACGGCAAAATTACTTTAAAAACAAAAAAAAGGAAAACAACCCATAAAAGTATATTTTAAATCAGACTGGGATTTCATTTCTAAAGAGAAGACAAGTGGGATGTTTCCTTGTTGCAGAATGAATAATTCAAATGATTCCTCCAGTGCTGTATCTGCAATTGTCAGAATAAATTTAAGCAGCTTTCCCGTTAACTATTACAGGTATACACCGCACAAGAACTCCTGTTAGTAATTATTCTCACTTCTTTTAGGCTAGCAAAATTCCCTCTAATACCACTGAACAAAAGCCTTATTGACTTGCACAGTCAATAGATTCTCAGTTTCACAAGAAGATACCAGGCATAAAACATATACAGCCATCAAAATGCTGATGACCATTTATTTTGCTTTTTAATTTAATGCTGCTATCACTTAAAACATTAGATAAAAAAGAAAGAAAAAAAAGAGGAGTTTTGTTTGGCAACATTTCTGAAATGCAAGACAAATCCAGAAAAAAAAGAAAGGGAGAGAGTTTGTTGTCATGGCTACAACCTATAATCCACCAAGAATTTTAATTCTTTTAATTCAGATCGAGAGAGACCACTTAAACAACTGGCAAGCTCAGTCTGCAGTCCTGCCTTTAAACAGCCCCAGGGCTGGTGCCAGAGGTGCTCAGGGGGCAAAAGACATTAGCGTGACAACTCCCCACTGGCTCTTAAGAGCCTTATGTGGTTTTTGCACATCCATGGCTATGCAGGGGCAGGGAGCAAAAGGGGATATAGCCAGGCTTATGTGCAATTAGCCAAGGAAACTACCAGGGACAGCATGGAAAAGGCTGCAACGCTGGCTTTCAGGGGCCCAGGCAGCCCCTCACAACCACCGCATGATACACAGTCCAGAGCCACCTCTCTGAGGTGGGACAGCCCTGAGATGTCACACGCTGAGGTGACTCTCCCCACCAAGCACAGGCGATAAACCTGTCGAAAGTATGTTCCCAGTGACTTAAAACATGAGGCCTTAAAGCCATTATAAAAGCTGTAAGCAACACTGGCCATCATTAACCTAACAGCAATGCCATGGAAGCAGTAGCGGAAAGAAAAAAAACTGTGAGCATCATAGCATCATCTTGCACAACATTCAAAGGAGCTCCAAGCGTCTTCACTTCTGCTAGAGAGAAAAATGAGCAACTGATTCAGCTGGAGAGATCTAGCATGCCTATTTTTCATCAATGCATCTTCTGATTAGAGAACGCGTTTAACCTCAGCACTCGCAGGGAATGAATGCTCCACCTTTGAAGCAGCTGTCATGAAATACCACTGCTGCACTGCTGTGAGAAAACAGGTTGTATTACCTCTCTGGTGGTAGGAGGAGAAGAGGGGCTAAAGAGCCATGGGACAGACAGACATCCTGTCACTGGTCCTCCATACTGTGGGATGCTGCCCCGCTACCCGCTCTTGGCTCTCCCAGTGCCTGTGCAACCCTCTGCAATGCTCAGTGTCCCCAAGGCTCGCTGTAGCCCGGTTAAGCGCACAGTCAGGTCTTAATTACCCAAGCCCAATTACTTGCTGGCAGCATGGCACCTTGTTTTCAAGGCATGTTTTGCCCCATTCCAGCACATACCCTATTATTTTATTGGCATCATTTTGCCAACAAAAGTAAGAATGTTATGTGAATAATGTTTCATCTGTGCCAAATTTTTATACTGCCCACTTTATATTTACTCCAGTATACTACTTCAAGCCAATTCTCCAATTTTAATATTACATCACACTCATTTTCATGTATTTACATAAGTTCTCAATAAAGCTCTATGTCAGGTTGAATTAAAACTTGACTTGATGTAATTCCAAGACCACTCACCCTGTGGGGAACGATCCTGCACTGGCAACAACTTGGGCCATGGCCTCACGATAGCATGGCACCTTGTTCTGTGAGCTGCTCTACATGATGTGGAGATGTGTCAGTCACAGAGCCACCTTCAATCTGCAGCATTCGAATTCCTTTTATAGAGGGAAAGATGATCCTGCAATATTAAGCAGCAGCAGCAGCAGCTGGTTTTCTCTTGAAGAGTTTTCGCAGTCACATCAATATTTCCTCAAAGGTAACACCCTTCAGCTTGGCAGAAGGTTTGTGGCAGGCTGGGATTTTTTTGTATTATTATTTTTTTTTTTAAATGGAAATCCTGTTGAAAGTCAGGCAAGTGAGAGATCTAATGCTTTCAGGTTCCTTTGAAAGCCTCAGGAATAATCTTCTTCAGGAAAAGCATGACAAAGCAGCCAGGCTCCTGGCTGTACGCAGCAGGCCCCGGCCTTGGGTCTCGCATCATGCCCATTTCCACATGCTCAGCTACGAGGTGGCCTGGCTCAGGGCTTGATGCAATGTAGGAACAAGGCAGTGAGCGACCCCACTCCAGCACGGTGCTAGGGGCTCTCAGGGTATCTCCAAGTGGTTCCACAGGTTCCATTAGGGTCCTCGCTGGTGTTACACGGACCAGCTCAGATCCTGATGGAGGTCCTGCTGCAGAAGACAGAGGAGGGGGTGCCTGATTACCAATGCCCACACCTAACTTCAGACACCCACCCAAGGTGTCCTCCCTCTGCTGCTGAAGGGCAGGGGGGTCCCCACAGATGCTTTGGGTACCCCAACCCACCTCAAATGTCTTCTACCTTCGAGTG
This sequence comes from Pampusana beccarii, assembly GCA_013399365.1. Lineage (NCBI taxonomy): Eukaryota > Metazoa > Chordata > Aves > Columbiformes > Columbidae > Pampusana > Pampusana beccarii. The sequence continues at coordinate 483,104 of VWYH01003949.1, read as the reverse complement.
GGCAAAAGTAATCCACATTTTGGCACCGAGCACCTACAGCACGAACACTGAGAAACAGTGCTCATCACAGCCACAATTTCCCACGTGGCCCAGGACAAGTCTGTCTCTCAGGGTTTCCATGTCCCATCTCTAAAAGTGACAACAATAAAACTTCCCTTCCCCATACTGTCACCTCTCCGCTCATACCACAAGCCCTCTGCGGTGATCACGACATCCCAGTGACAGTCAGTGGCCAGCACAGCAGGATCTTGATCTCAGCTGGGACCTCCAGAGGCCAATTCAGTATAAATATTCATAGTAAGTGCTGAATAGCAGCCAGGGATCGGTGGAAGGAAGAAAGGTCCCAGCTGTCCGGCTTCTCCCGTGGCCCGGCAGCCCAGCCAGCAGGACCAGCAGCCAGCGGGCGCCCTGACACCAGCAAACCCTTTCACCAAGGTGAGCATCCTAGGGTATGATGCTCTGTTGGGCAGAGCAAAGGGGACAGCAGCTGTGCTGGACCCTAATATCAAGGGAAACCTCTCCAGGAAAGAAACATGAAAAGAAAAGAAAAAAAAAAAAAGAGAAGCTGAACAGATTTAATTTGTAAATGGACAAAAGCCCCATGAATTCTCTAAGCCTGGCATCCATTAGGAAAACAAAACAAACACATATCCAGAAGCGTGCCATTTAAAAAACAAACCTGTAGCACATTAAACACTACTACAACGTATGAATTTTCATTACATTTTCAAACTTGGGTAGGGGTAGAAGCTTAGAGTTGAGGAGGAAAAAAAAGGATTTTAAGTCAAACAATGTCACAGCTAAATATAAATAAACAAAACCTTTCCTGCTAAACTCACATGTTCCCTGCAATGCCGAGGCAACATGAGGTTATCAAACTGGGCTGCCTGCTTATACAGAATTTATGCAGGATCCATGTAAATCCTGAAAATCCCAGAAACCACTGAAGCCCAATAAAAGACTAATAATTCACGACATGCCTGACTTACAGACAGCACAAACAGTGCAGGCGCCTCTGTAGAGCCCACAGAAACCAGAGGAACAACATAGCAAACAGGAGACCATTGGGTGAGTTCTTCAACAAAACCATTATGCGAGGGGATGAAATGACATATATCTCACCTAAGCAGACGGGGTGCAATCACACCTGCCATCTCCCATGGTTCATGGGTGCCAGAAAAAGCTGTACAGCCCCATAAGGCCATCCGTGATCACGGCTGTCTCTGAGATGTCTGGGGGGTTGCCTCGATTTTTGGTGTAAATCAGAGCAACCCTATTCCAGCTCTGCCCAAATTGCTTGAAGGAGCCATTTGAAAGTCTGGGGATAAGCAGAGTGCCTCAAATACTTCTGCCAACCCTTCACAGAAAGTCTCAAGGTTAGCCTTGACAGATGTGCGCTGGGAACCAATTTTTCTGCTGACCCTTGGTAAGGACCAGTGAAGGCAGGTCTCTGTTGATTTAGCATGACAATAACCAGTGCTACCTGGCCATTCTTCGAGCAAAGTTTTCATAAAGACAAGGACAGCAGGCCAGGGGAAAAAAGAAATGGCTGCGGGAACGAGTAAATAACCCTTGGAACCGAGGTTTTCATTAGCCAAAAGTGAAAAGTAGACTTGAATACCTGCACAATACAGTCATAGGTTTCTTGCTGTGCAGCCCACATAAAAATCAAAATAGATGTCTTGTCCCAATAAGACAACAGCTTTGCAGCTTCATTAGAGAAGCATTTTTCTATTCCACAGACTTTTAGCATCAGTCCCCAACATGTAAGTAGTCAGAGTGATGGTGCAGTGTCTGAGGAAGGCTACGGAGCAGCCACTCTCAGAGCTGATGGGGGCTCTTCTCCAAGAAGATGCATTTGAAAAGCCAGCAAGTCCCTGAAGGACAGAGCAGAAGGACCTGCACCCATGACAGAAGCCATGGTCTAGGAAGGGACCCTGCCTGTAAATACCGGTGTCCAACGGTGGATGCACATCTGTGCATCCTAGCAGGGACATCCAGCTTCCACCACTGTCAGTGCAGTTACACTGCACAGATATTGCCTCTGCATCAGGGCTCACGGTTGCACTTAAACCAGTTTGGGTTTTGAGTAAATAAAAGTCTGTGCCTTGATTGACTGATATTTGATCACTGAAAAGCAGAAAAACTGAGCAGAGGTGGTGTACACCCCAAAACAGGGAGGGATCAGCACTTCACAGAGACCAGGTTCAAAAATAAATTACACTGGCTGAAGTAATTTGGCCATCATCCCATGCACTGTGTTGTAAAGGCCATTAAGTCTCTGATTCAAATTATCAGGCAGCCTTTTCAGCCATCAATTACAATTAAATCAGTCAGCAATTTTGTCTAGCTTCAGGACAGCCACCACATACATACACAAGAGCACCAATTACCCCAAAAGCCTATTGTCAAAGGGCGATTCAGAAGAACACTGCGCGAAGATGTTTCCGACAGCTTGGATGCGATCTGTGGCTCAAGTCTGTAACATCCACTAGCACAGGGTATTTTGTGAAGTCTCTATGAAGATGTTTCATCAAATGCCTAACCAGAGGGATTGCTCCAAGGGCCTGACCCAAGTAACATTAAGTGTCAGAAGGGCACTCACGGTTTCAGGAGCAAATGTAGCCCTGGCAGTCGTAGCCAAGCAGCGCTGTACATTTTTCACTCACTGTAAAAACAGGCTAACAAATGGTGCTGGTATTTTAATTCTTTCCAGAAATAAATCACAGATGGTATCCAAGGCCACCTGCAGTCCACGCTGAGAGGCATTTTCAAGGCACACACACAGACATACATGCATAAAGGGCTGTACGAACACAATTTTTTTACTGCATGGAGAGTGCAATTTAACCGAATTTAAACAACACCAGATAATGCTGATTTAAGATATATAAAAACTCAGTGGGTAGGTGTGTGGGAAAGCTTAGCAAGAAACCTGAGTCTCCCTTACAGCATTAGGGCTTTATTTCTAAAAAGGAGCGAGGAGAAAGTGCAGCCTCGCTTGCTCTTTTTCTACCCATTTCAGTGATGTTATGCACCAATATTTTTCCCTCAATGAGGGATATGGATGCGGTACCCACACTGCTTCCTTCTTCCTCCTCCCACATCTAGCCTATGAGTACCAAGTACACATAAGCATGACCTCATGACATTTCTTAATGCCACAGACCAGTATTCCCAGTTTCCATGCTGTGAGCAATGCTCTAACCTGTACCATTCGCAAGCTCTGCAAGAGCCAGACCACACATCCCGGCACCAAGTGTTTTCATACTGGTTCATCTGCCTCCTGGCCCTCTCTCCCCCTTTTCCCAAGGCTGAGCATCAGAGCAGCTCCCTGAGCAGCAGCACAAGCCCGCCCGAGGGTTCCCGCTCGCTGCCCGGAGGCCGCCTTCTCTGGAGGATGCCATGAGGGAAGATGCAGGTTTCTGCATGGACTTGCTGATGGCAGCTGCTCCCCTCCTCGCTCTGTTCAGGCAGCAGTGTTTAGCAGGGAAAGTCCAAGGGGAGCTTGTGACTGTCAACCTGTTGATGGGCACGCAGCCACACACAGACACAACGCAAACGTGTGTGCACTCCCACGTGCACACGCTGGTGCATTTATGTGCATAAACTCACTGTACTACATACCGTGGATAACTCCTGCAGGACTCCATACTATCGGGTATTTCACTGATCGTAAAGGTCAGTTCACACGCTTGGCCACGTCTCCCTTGGGAAAGAGGAATGCCCCAGAGAGCAGCTCCAGGTTGTTCCATGGTGCCTGACACTTGCAGGGTGAGCCTGACGGTCTGTATTTCTTCCCAGCACTTTTTCTTTTTTAATCCTCCAACCCTGGTTCATTTCTGTGACTTTCATCCAGCAAAAACTAGTTATGAAAAATAATTCAGTTCCAATTCAACTATTTGCTATCATTTGATAGTCATAGTGTCTGCCTTTACACAAAGATAACTCCTCCCCACTATTATGCACAATACTCACATTTTTTAATTAAGGGCAAATCTATATGTTTTTATGTCCGAAAGTGAAAACATGATATTTTGGACACTCACATTTTGCCGGACACAGAAATGTTGCTTGAATAGCACAGAATTATTATTAGCACATTTATCCATCCAACTCCAGCAAGAAACCCAACAGCCTCATTCGGCCCCACCTGCTGTTGCTCAAATGAATCTGCCATCCATGGGAAGCACAGCCCTGGCAACAAACATGGAGATAGAGAGGGTAAGACAGAGCTGCTTTGGGAATTAAAATTTTGAATGAGTGCAGTTGTAGCAGGGAAGGTCAATTTTTTTTCCCTCTTCGTTGTTAAAAGGGTTATTAAGGACATAATGAATGTTCATCAAATGGGTTTTAAGGCTCTGCTGTTTTTCTCTCTCTGCATGTCAACTCAGGTGCACTCCTAAGGAGCAATAAAACAGTCTCAACAGCAACATCAAGCAAACAAGGCTGGGGAGAAGCAGGACAAAAGCTTGGTAACTGTTAATATCAACAGTAAAAATGTCTTCATTAGCACATCAGAGTTGTTCTTCATATTCGCATGAGGTTGCACAACCTCATATTCTCACTCACAAACACAAGAGTGGCGAGATAAGTTTTATTTCAGATAAGACCAGCATTGTTTGATCTCCAGCAGCAAGGGGTCTCCGAAATTCCTAGCAACAGCCGCAAATCTTCAGCAGGAGCAGCAGCAAGAATATTAGGGCCAGCTTTCAGAGTAGCCATGGTCAACTCGCATCTTAGATGGGAGTATTTCTGGCCTTTACTTTTTGCAGAAAAAAAAAAAGAAAAAAATCAAACAACAAAACAAAAACCAACAAGAATCTCCTGGGGTCACTACCATATGTCAGGAAAACCAGCAAAGCAGTCTGATCCAACAGTGTGTTTTTCTTGTTTTAGTGAAGGTAAGCTGAAAGGTTTATAACCCACTGCTACAATCACACAACAGCAGCTGTTCATCAGGTCTGTGCTACGGGTAACTCGTCTTGCATCTCCGAAGGGCTCTGCTTCCATTCCCCTTTTAGGAACCCGAAGAGCAGGAGGAGCTTTTCCTACATACACAGAACTTTTTTTCTTTTCATTCTCCTCTTCTCCACTTCAAATGTTGTTCTCCATTTCCGCATTTCATTTCAGTTTTCATTTCCCCTGATCTTGGACAGCATGATTAGATTGCACTAACCAGCTACGCCTAAATCGGGGTGTTGTTACTGGCCCCTGGGCTGGGGTGTGGAATGAATTTATTTGACGGGTCTGCTGCAATGGCATCAACAGGCGGTTGTCAGATCAATTGTCAAGTTTGCCTTGGCAACCTGCCCTGCAGTTTTGCTGTCAAGAGAAAACACATTCTCCTCCACCACTTACCTGCCCTGAAGTTAACTGAGATACACCAGTAACTGCCAGCAGAGGATCCCCCCTGCCTTTGAAAGCAGGAATGGGAGCAAGCGATTAAAGTATCGGGGATCAACTCTCCCAGGATTTAGCCTCAATTGCTATTATTTCACTATATAACCTGTATACACTTGAAGACCTCTTCCCACAGCTATAGCTACAACATCACCTGCCTCCTTCACATGAGCAATGGGTTGCTTTGCAAAATAGCTACACGGCCACCGACAATTCTGACAGAGCAGCAGCGCCTGGAAACGCATCGTTACGTTGGTGGAATGGTAATTGCGAGCAGTCCAAGCAGCCGGGTGCAGACTGACAGGATCGCTTTTGTTTAGCAAACAGTTAAACGCGTTCACCAGAGATCAAGCAGACCTACATTGTAATTTGGCACAAGCTTTAGAAGTGAGCTGGGATGATGGATGAGCCATCGCCCATGTGCCCCAGATGGGGCCGGCACAGAGTGATGCTGCTTCTCCTTCTCCTGCCTCCCAGGAGCTCCTGGGTGGTGGTGGCAGCGGTCTGTGTCCTTATTGATTCAATTTCCTTATCAATTCCCTTATTGATCTGCTCACTGTGCACTAGGCGGATATGATATCTTGATCTCTGGCACTTCTGATGGTGCTGCTGCCGGATTGCGAAGCCTTTTTAGTAGGTTGTGTTTTCTGTAATCTGGGCAGTGTGGATCCACCCAGACTCACGCAGAGAGCAGACACCCACTGAGGGGTACCTGGGGGAAATCAGGGAACCTTCTTGTGTTAGCACCTGAGCTGCTGGTCTGCCTGCTCCCTGATGAGGAAACCCACACAGTAAGTGGTGCTTTAGTCTCACAGCTGTTCTTCCATTTCCAGGTCAGGTCACCGGCCAAAAATAGCCTGAACCATCTAAATCTGGTCAGGATACTATAGCTACTACTTCCTTCTCTCTAATTGCAGAGTAATTGGTCTACAATCAGAGCAGTGATTGCACAGCTGGAACCTGTGAGGATGAGTGAACAGCTTGGACATAAAATCTGCTCTTATCTGCAATACCTGTCTAGGGTCTTGCACTATCTCCACCATGATGTTGCCTGTGGCACATCCATCACCTTTTCCACTGCCATAACACAGCCATCATGCATAGGCACCTAGCAGAGGCTGCAAGGCCTGCATACAAGCCAGAGGCATTTCAGAAGGGGTATGTCTGAGGGGAAAACACAGAATGCAGTTCTCAACAGGAGGACACACTACACTTTTTACTTACGTGGTTTTACTGCTTATTACACAGGCACCAAATAATTATCCTGTGACAGAAGTGGGAAGAAGGGGTAAAACCAAGGAAAGCTTAAGCGCAGAGAGANTCAGATAAGACCAGCATTGATTGAACACCAGCAGCAAGGGGTCTCCGAAATTCCTAGCAACAGCCGCAAATCTTCAGCAGGAGCAGCAGCAAGAATATTAGGGCCAGCTTTCAGAGTAGCCATGGTCAACTCGCATCTTAGATGGGAGTATTTCTGGCCTTTACTTTTTGCAGAAAAAAAAAAAGAAAAAAATCAAACAACAAAACAAAAACCAACAAGAATCTCCTGGGGTCACTACCATATGTCAGGAAAACCAGCAAAGCAGTCTGATCCAACAGTGTGTTTTTCTTGTTTTAGTGAAGGTAAGCTGAAAGGTTTATAACCCACTGCTACAATCACACAACAGCAGCTGTTCATCAGGTCTGTGCTACGGGTAACTCGTCTTGCATCTCCGAAGGGCTCTGCTTCCATTCCCCTTTTAGGAACCCGAAGAGCAGGAGGAGCTTTTCCTACATACACAGAACTTTTTTTCTTTTCATTCTCCTCTTCTCCACTTCAAATGTTGTTCTCCATTTCCGCATTTCATTTCAGTTTTCATTTCCCCTGATCTTGGACAGCATGATTAGATTGCACTAACCAGCTACGCCTAAATCGGGGTGTTGTTACTGGCCCCTGGGCTGGGGTGTGGAATGAATTTATTTGACGGGTCTGCTGCAATGGCATCAACAGGCGGTTGTCAGATCAATTGTCAAGTTTGCCTTGGCAACCTGCCCTGCAGTTTTGCTGTCAAGAGAAAACACATTCTCCTCCACCACTTACCTGCCCTGAAGTTAACTGAGATACACCAGTAACTGCCAGCAGAGGATCCCCCCTGCCTTTGAAAGCAGGAATGGGAGCAAGCGATTAAAGTATCGGGGATCAACTCTCCCAGGATTTAGCCTCAATTGCTATTATTTCACTATATAACCTGTATACACTTGAAGACCTCTTCCCACAGCTATAGCTACAACATCACCTGCCTCCTTCACATGAGCAATGGGTTGCTTTGCAAAATAGCTACACGGCCACCGACAATTCTGACAGAGCAGCAGCGCCTGGAAACGCATCGTTACGTTGGTGGAATGGTAATTGCGAGCAGTCCAAGCAGCCGGGTGCAGACTGACAGGATCGCTTTTGTTTAGCAAACAGTTAAACGCGTTCACCAGAGATCAAGCAGACCTACATTGTAATTTGGCACAAGCTTTAGAAGTGAGCTGGGATGATGGATGAGCCATCGCCCATGTGCCCCAGATGGGGCCGGCACAGAGTGATGCTGCTTCTCCTTCTCCTGCCTCCCAGGAGCTCCTGGGTGGTGGTGGCAGCGGTCTGTGTCCTTATTGATTCAATTTCCTTATCAATTCCCTTATTGATCTGCTCACTGTGCACTAGGCGGATATGATATCTTGATCTCTGGTACTTCTGATGGTGCTGCCGCCGGATTGCGAAGCCTCTTTAGTATCTCGTGTTTTCTGTAATCCGGGCAGTGTGGATCTACCCAGACTCACGCAGAGAGCAGACACCCACTGAGGGGTACCTGGGGGAAATCAGGGAACCTTCTTGTGTTAGCACCTGAGCTGCTGGTCTGCCTGCTCCCTGATGAGGAAACCCACGCAGTAAGTGGTGCTTTAGTCTCACAGCTGTTCTTCCATTTCCAGGTCAGGTCACTGGCCAAAAATAGCCTGAACCATCTAAATCTGGTCAGGATACTATAGCTACTACTTCCTTCTCTCTAATTGCAGAGTAATTGGTCTACAATCAGAGCAGTGATTGCACAGCTGGAACCTGTGAGGATGAGTGAACAGCTTGGACATAAAATCTGCTCTTATCTGCAATACCTGTCTAGGGTCTTGCACTATCTCCACCATGATGTTGCCTGTGGCACATCCATCACCTTTTCCACTGCCATAACACAGCCATCATGCATAGGCACCTAGCAGAGGCTGCAAGGCCTGCATACAAGCCAGAGGCATTTCAGAAGGGGTATGTCTGAGGGGAAAACACAGAATGCAGTTCTCAACAGGAGGACACACTACACTTTTTACTTACGTGGTTTTACTGCTTATTACACAGGCACCAAATAATTATCCTGTGACAGAAGTGGGAAGAAGGGGTAAAACCAAGGAAAGCTTAAGCGCAGAGAGATGAGGTGGTGGGACCAACTAATGCAGCTTCCCAGGGATGGAGCCAGCAGGAGACTCTCAACTCCTGACTTGCACCGCCAGGTCAGATAGTGAACATGCAATGGGGAGACAGGAGCTTGCTTTTCAAAAGTGCCAACTCATCCTGAAATTACTGAAGCAATTGGAGCACTAGCACTGGTGCCACTGAGAGATTGAGCACAGCACTTAAGAGCTTGGTTGCTTCTGTGTGGCTCCGAGACACGGCAAGGCTTTGGATGCTCTGTAAACGATACCATCAGCACAAACTGTGCTATCTAATAAAGTTGAGGAAATGTTTGCAATCAATTCTCAAAACAGGCTCTTTCATAATTGAAATACTGCAGAGCAGAAGACAGCATTATAATTGTAATAAATGGGTGCTGCTGAGTTAGAGAAGAACAAAATCTTTTGTCAGCAAATTCCATTTACACAAACAGAGGAAATGTCAGTAGAAGCAGTTACGTTACTCTGTGTATGTGCACTGCAAGGCTTGGATAATTTTTGTCAGTCCTTCTTTTTAACTTGCAATGGCCTTTTCTGGTAAATTGGAGTAAGTTTGGAGACTAGCCACAGGAACCCCTGGAGGACTGAAAAAACTTGCACGCCACTGAAAACACCAGCAGCTAACTCAATGGGTTGTATCAAGCAGCAGGTTAAGGGAGGAGTTGATCACTCTATGGAAAACAGACTTTTGGTAAAGGACTCTTCAGTGTGGCATTCAAAGATGTAAACAAATTCAACGTCTGGAAGCTGCTGTTAAACAAATCAGACTAAAAATAAAGGAGGATATTTTCAACAGCCAAGGTAATTAACCTTCAGTACAATTTATTGATAGTTCTGTTGGATTTTCCATTCCTGGAAACATTAAAAAAATAGGACAGAGATTTTTCTAAATGACTTCCTAAATGCCCAGTGTGATAAAACAGAACAGGATGCTGCTCAAAAAAGCTAAAAATCACCTTCACCCAGGTTCAGGGCCTCCTTGGTGACAATGAACTCCTGTCCCTCCAGCTTAATCTGGGTGGGCTAGGAGACCCTGAAGGGCCTTTGGTATAACCCTGTTAGCTGGCTAGAAGACAAACCACAGATGTAATTTCTGGAGTTTCCTGCCACACCACGTGTCAGAAAAGCATTTTTCTTGCACCTCTTGATGTGCCCTACAGAGCCAGCTCTGTCCTCGATGCCCCTTAGAGCCGCTCCTCACCTCGCCTGTCCTTTCTACATACAACTTTTTTCCCCATGACATTTTCTGCACCCTCTGTTCTTGTTTCGCCTTGCACCCCGCTTCCCCCATGCCTTTTCCCTGCACTCATTCCCCTCAGGGGCTTGTCCCTTATTGCAAGCCCCCAGGACCAGAGGGGAGAGCTTTGGGGAACTGGGGTGACCTGTTTGCTGCACCAAGCGCTGTCTGTGCAGCAGGGAGCAGCCGAGGCCCCGGCTGAGCTGCACTAACGTCAGCAGCGAGCGGACGGATGGTACTTGCAGGGAGTGACCCCATCTCTGCACGGTCAAGAGCATCCTTCAGAGGTACTATAGGAGATGTCCCATTTCACAGCCCAACCCTGGGCCCAGATTTAACGTGCCTCTACGGGCAAAGCAATTTGTCCTCCTGCTTCAGCTTCCCCTTGTACAGAACCACAGTAATGATATTTACCCTGCTACTGCACAGGAGCATTTTCAGGATCAATTAGTTTAGTGTTCAGGCAAAGCTCTGTGGACAGAAGCCTCAATACAAGTAGTAAGTACTATTATTATTACTGTACTTCAGATGGCTACAGCACTGACATTTTCCAGGCATGCACCATTAACAATTTACTAAGATAAATGGCCCAAGAACCTGAAAATGCATTCATGACAACTAACTCCTGCTTACCAGCATACATTCAGCCGAGTAAATGACACCTCATTGCTCAACGTGTAGCTATGGTAACATTTCTATCTCTTATATCGAAGCATGCACACAAACACACGCGCACACACACGTGGAGCTGGAGGAAAGCCAGGCCACCTCGTTTAATGACACACAAACACCGAGCCAGGGAACTTTCTCAGCCTCCGAAAGCCAAGCCGCCCCGGGAGCTGGGGGTGAGGAGCAGCCAACCCACCCTGTGCCCAGCGGGAGAGCACTGGGCTAATGGCAAGCTGCACCCCATAGACCGAGCCCCACTGGGCTCTCAGGAAACTTACTTGAGAGCAGTTTTGTAGTGGTAGATCGCCTCAACGTTACGGCCCTGGTCCTTCAGAAAATTGGCGTAGTTGTAGTGCACCTTGGCGTTGTGGGGCAGGGTCTTCACTCCTGAGCTGCAAAGAGGAACAGAAGCAGGATGGTGTTAGACCTTCCCCAAGGTCCACCTTCTTCTCACGGTCCCTTTTTCTGAATAGTCTGCTTGGATTTTGAGCTCCTTGTCACCTCCTGCACACTCACGCCAACGCAACTCACGTTGTGCGTGTGTCCAGCACGTGCCCCGGGTGGACATAAATATGTGGCAGCAATGCAACTTGTCCTGGCCACCGTCACCTCAGGCACCTCGAGCACCAACACAGACAGCAACACTCCCTGCACCCAGATGCTGTCATATTTCAAAATCTGGGTTATTAAACTGAAAAACCCTAAAAAGGCTAATATTTAGAGAGGAAAGTATGTAGCACTTTCTATAATTCAGCTATAACAGGCTGCCTGCTTAAACTTGAGCATCACAAAGTGCCTGACGAAAATCTTGATTTAAATCAAGAGGTACCGGACAGAAGGTACCTCTTCCACACGCATCAGCCACGAGAGGGGAAGCATAGTGTACTCCGAGTACCGAGCCAGGAGGTGAGGGCTAATGGGACCCTTGTCCTTAGCTGGCAAGTTGTACACTCTCGTGTCATAACACATGACTGTGGGCATGTGGCTGCACACCCACCCCGTCCCTCCCCTCTGTCTCCTCTGCCACATAGGTTGGACTTACCGTTTGCAATTAAAAATGAGGGCACAAAGGCAAAAGGAGAAGAGCGAGCATACGCTTATTTACTTAATTGAGAGCACAGAAAGCAAAGTACACCTTGCACAGCTAAAGGAAATGCTGCTTCAAGGTTAAAGAGAGAAAGAAATCACAGGAGCACGTACGCCACGGAAACATTTCCCCTGCAAGAATCCAGAGAAGTTAGTACTCTGTTTAATGGGGGAATCCTTTCCAGCACATAAATAGGGGCTCTCTGAGGTAATAGGAAATAAGGATGGATGAATTTTTTCATGTAAAAGCAGACAAAGCACTGTTTCTTGCTCACAAGCAGATCCTTGCCAGTTGCTGTCTTTCCTCCCCCCATCACCTCTGACCCTCCTACCTCAGGTAGGACAAGCAGAGATTAGGAAAATCCCAAGTCGTGTTGCTCTGCCTTGTCTGTCTCTCCTGTTTAAGTTTGGTGGGGAAGGAAGTTGACCATGATGAGACAGGGTCACACACAGCCCCCACAGTGGGGTGCACACCCTCTCCCATGGGGAGAATGCACCCACAGCTGTGGAAACCCTTTGCCAGGGATTCCACTGTAAAACAGCACTGGAGAATCGTAGTGGCGAATACGGTATCTTTTTGGTTATCTGCAGCCAGTAGTATCAAGCATCACTAATGCCTACTTTGTGAGAGCTTCCAAAGCTTCGCCCACGGCTGCCTCACAGAGTTCAGCACAACACAGCCACGGTTTGCCTACTGAAATTAAAAAAACACCTTGCATTTGGCTTCCTAATCATCAGGTATTTCCAAATGACTTACTGGGAGCACTACAGGAATAAGACATTTTGTGACTAATCGCTGAATTAAATCAGTTAATTGATGCTATTCTTAAGAGAATGATTTTCTATATTAGTTTTCACAAAGATATACTGCACTAGCAGCAAGTAATGTGTGACTGCTACAGCTGTGTTAATTTCCATTGGCCTTGGGAGCTATTAACTACACACTTACAACCTCTGGGCATTACTGGAATATTAATTCTTATACAGAGAGGGTTTCATTACATCAGCACCAGCGTTAGAGGCAGAGACACGGACAGGCACTCAGAACTGCTGCTATCTCAGAGCTCTGTGCAATGAGTTGCTGGCTCCGCTACAGTCCCTGCTGAAACAGAGCAAACTGAGTTAATGGTGAGGAGAACATTACGTATGCACAAGTACTTCAGTTCTAATGAGATATGGTTTTAACAGTAAGATGCATATGTTTAAATACTTTAATTCTGGGCTCTTTCTCTTTCAGGAGAATTTATTTTTAATCCTGCCAGTCCCATTTATTAAAACGTCACTAATAAAGCTTCTTTCAGCTGCGTGCTTCTGCCAGGGTGGGGGGTGACAGGGGAAGGGCAGAAATCGGTTTGGGTTCTTACGATGCTCTGTTCTGCATCACACCGCTCACACTCCCTGACCTATTTATCCTCCCTGCGCGGCCAGGGAAGGGGGTGTTTCATTTTGCAAATGCACGTAGCAATGGCTGAGGCTGCTTGGAGTCTCTGAGCGGTGGGAGGTAGCAGCAAACACAGCACTGGACGCAGAAGGGATTTTTTTTAGGAGAGTTTAGGCAAACACTCCTGCTAATTGATTCTTAACCAGCCGAGAACGCTGTTTGCTTGATGACAGAGGAAACAATAAGGTCCATAGTGAAAGCCAAGCAGGAAAGGGTGGAGTATAAATAACAAAGCAGAACACAATGTTTTTCCATTTCTGCTTCCCGCAAGCCTTCAGTCTCTCACAATTTCAATCTAATTTTCCAACATGCTTTTCCAAATCTCCTAGTTCCCTCTTCCACAGCCCGGCACACACGTGCCCTTCTGAAAACCTACGGCACCGACACGGCTCCTGCCAGAAACAAGCCCTCCAAGCTCAGACGTCACTTCTCCAGAAGATTTCCTTCCCTTTTGACTTCTACAACAGCAGTAAGTGACACAAATGGAAAATAAACCAGAGGCAAACCCTTTTACAATAGACAAACCCTTTTACGTAACACTTCCTCTCCACAGAAAGACAAAAGCCTATTAGCCATAAATCGGAGAAATAAAACACCACTGGTATTTTCCAACCTCAAATACCAGCATCACCTAAATCCCACTTCAGTTGGGAAAAGCCTCCTGTGATCCCCTCTGTTGTTTTCCTAAGTGCATATTCTGCTTTGCAGAGTGACTGGATGCAGGGCAGAAGCTTCACTGATTTTCTGTGATTTCCATAGGAAAAGTGCTCAGTTTACAAGGAAATGAGGCCACCCCTCCCTCAGCAGGAGCCCTGGGAGACCAATGGGGTCTCCTCTGCCTTGGGAATCATTATGATCAATAAAGGTTCTCTAGGGCAAATTATTCTCTGGATGACACCAACAACCACTTTCCTTGGCCTTCTAACCTTGTATTGATTTTACAGATACCAGTGTTGGCCCATATTAAACTGTACTATAGAAGACACACAAAATGCAATAGGACGTGCTCTCCTCAGCTGAGCTAGCTTTCAGAATTAACAAAATTACAGAGCAGCAAATGCCACTTTTGGGGTTGGGTTTTTGCAAATTGCTGAAGTCAGCAGACCTGGCTTGGGAGGGAAAACTGCTGAACAAGAAAGCGCCACTTTTATACAGCCCCTTTGCTGGTTACAACCATGTCTCCAGGCACTGTCACAGACGTGGGCAGCACATGCAGATGCTTTCCAGGAGCAACAGGAAATGTGGCAGCTTGACAAACCTTGAAAAGGCCTGTATGGCGGATGCAGAGGTCAGTCCACAGCCCTCACCTCCCTCTCCCTGGCTTCAGACATTAACACTGACTGCGGTTGGAGCCTGGCCTTCTGGCCTGTGCATTCACTGTATAGAGTAGCTCCTTAAATATTTAACAAATGAGCCCTCCCTGCCCACCTGCCAATACAGTCAGACAAACTGCTCGGGGCTTCTAGAAATCTGTTGGTATAATATGCCTCAAACGTCTAGATCTCCGTATATTTGGCCACTTCTTATACTGGTGGTTCCTTTGCTTCTCATTTAGTCCTTGCATAGAGGCTCGTGCACCTACATGTCAATGCACCATCTCCTCAGACAGCAGCATCCTCCCCCATGCTGCTCCTTTCAGCCAGGACCCAGCAGGATTTCTGCATCCAGAAAATCTGGCCCCTGGGCTGGAGACTGAGAGTCAGGATGGCCCAGAGACGGCAACAGTGCTGCCACACAATGTCAAAGCAGAGTAAGCCTTGAAAATGGGACCAAATGGGGTACAAGTAACATGCCACGTATACGTGTGTCTCCTGGACAAGCATAGAGAAAGCGTATATAACAGAACAGGTCTGAGACAGGGGAATCAAGACAGATAGACCCTGAAGAAATACATCCACGTAAATGGAAGAATGGAAAGTAGAGGTGAAGGGGAAAAAAATTACAAGGAGCAAAAAAGCAGTAATTAATTAAAACAGCAACTGAAGAAAGAAGAATAAAGAACGAGGAAGGGGAGTAAAGATTCTCTCAGCACATACTTCTTAAAAAGAAATTCAACACACACAGGGACTACCAAGTAGGTTGAATTATGTCTCCTTTCCCACATGTATAGATTTGCTCTCTTTCCGTTTTATTTTCCCTCATACTTCTTTACTGTTCCTTATCTCCTCCTCCTGCTCTGTCTTTTCCAATTTATTGCTGTTGCACATGCTTCCATCCACTTCTTCCTCCTCTCCTCATCAGCCTATCTATAGCCTCCTCATTCTGGCCCAAACAGGAGATATCCCACTCCCGGGATGACCTTAGCTTCTTGCTATACTATTCTGGTTTTGCATTTCCTTCCCATCAACAAGAAGAGTCTTACTGTGTTACAAACTCACAAGAGATGTATAACACCTATCAGAGATTATCTTAAATGGACAACTAAAAGGCCAGTATGGTTAAATAGCATAGTAAAAAAGGCTATGAGAAATGAAAAACACCCTTTAAAAGGTGAACGTGATGGTTACAGAAGGAAAAAGGAAAAGAGTATAAACTTCAGTGAGTTAAACATAAACTATAATTAGGCAGACCAAAAGAGATTTAAGGAGAAACTTGCTAAAGCCATCAAAGCTAATAATGGAATACATCAGATATAGGAAACCTGCCAAAGATCCCCCTAAGGCAAATAGATGATGGAGGTCTAAAAGTAGTGCTTGAAGAAGAAAAGGCCACAGTAGAAAAGCCAAACGGATTATCTGCACCAGTGCTCACTACAGAGGAACTGAAGGAGGTTGCCACATGGGAGCCTTTCCTTACAGGGGCACGTCTAAAGCACTGCTTCAAACTGAACCGGCAGGAAAAGAGGCTTTAAAACAAATTGACACCAAGAACAGTTATAAATCCATTTGGCTTGGTAGTATGCATCCAGAGGAAATCAAACATGAAGTTGCTATTAGCTGTAGTATGTAGCCTCATTTAAATGAGGCTGGCACCAAAGAAATGGGAGGTGATGACATCAATTGGCTCCAGGGGAGGGGCTGGGGCAGGGGGCACAGACCAAGAAGTCTTGATTTGCACTCCAGGTTACTTGGGGAAAACTGTAATAAAGGCTAGTTCTAGCAAAATTGTGGATAACTACAATCCGATAGAGAAGAATTAGCCTTGTATTTTCAGAAAGAAGTTAGTCAGGCAGATCTGTTGTTCTTTGATAGACTCAACAGGGATGTGGGTACTGAAACTACAGAAAGCTTTTATGAAAACCCAAAGATAGCCCAGTCAGTCAGAAACACATACACCAAACTCATGCACTTAAATGTTCAAAAACGTTTTTGGTAAAATCCCTCACTAAAGACTTCCAATTTCTTAAAGGCATCATGGAGTAAAAGGGAACCATAGAATCATAGAATCATTTTGGTTGGAAAAGATCTTTACGATCATCGAGTCCAACTGTTAATCTAACACAGCCAAGCCCACCTCTAAAGTATGTCCCTAAGAACATCATCTATGCTTCTTTTAAACACCTCCAGGGATGGTGACTCCACCACCTCCCTGGGCAGCCTGTTCCAATGCCTGACAACCCCTTCTGTGAAGAAATTTTTCCTAACATCCAATCTAAACCTCCCCGGTGCAAACTGAGGCCATTTCCTCTCATCCTATCGCTTGTTACTTGGGAGAAGAGACCAACACCCTCCATGCTACAACCTCCTTTCAGGAAGGTCCTCTCCTGAATCAATACCTAGTTGGAAGACAGCAAGCAAAGAGAACAAGTATGCAAACAGTTTTTAAAATTGAAGAAGATTGCAAGCAGGGTTCCTAAGAGACATGCAGTGGCATCTGAGCTGTTTCACGTGTTCACAAAGGGTCTGGACAAGGGAGAAAACAGAGAGATGACACGTTTGTTGATGACACCAACGTGAATCACACTGCAGGAATTAAAGCTAACTACAAATTGTCACAAAAGGGTCTCACTGTACTGAAGGCTGGACAAGAAGATGGCAGATTAAATGCAATTCTGGCACAGGGACAAGTATCAGAGAGTGTGTACACACACATTCTAAATCTGCATAAATCTGCACACAGGCTGATGTCCATAAATCAGACACTTCCACTCACAATCGGTGCCTTGGAGTTCACGTGGACAATGCTGTGAAAATATCACCAAGTGCTTAGGAGAGGTCACCAAAGGCAAGTGGAAGATCAGGAAGAGACGAGAACAAAAATCACAAAGCAGTCCTATGTTACTGTGCTGCACATATCTCTTGAAAGTTAATTCTGGTCTCCTCAAAAGGACAGATTAGAGTTTGAAAGCATCCAGTGGGGACTGACAAGCAGGATCAGAGATGCAGCACAGCTTCCATATGAGGAGAGTTCAAAACTATCAGATTCCAGCATGAAAAAGAGACAGCTTTGGGTGAGGGCAGGGGGGTAAAGGCATGGAAGTCAGAGGACAAGTGACGAGCTGATGATTACTCACTACTCCTTCAGCACACCAGAACTAGGGGACACCAAACAGGATGATCGGGCAGAAGGCTCATAGCACACAGAAGGGAAATCATAGTGTGCACACTGTGTAATTTAATGAGAGCCCAGCGCACAGGATGCTGTAGAAGCCAAAACTATAAATAGATTTGAAAAAGCAGTCAGAGACATTAATGGAAGAAAAGTCCATCAGTGGCTGTTAAAGGCAAAAAAAAAAAAGAAAGTAACTCCTGACTGGGGAAGTCTTTAAACTGCAGATTACTGCAAGCTGGGAAAGGACTGGAGAAAAGCATCACTGTTGCTGGCCCTGTTCTTACATTGCTTTTCTGCTGATGATTGCTCTCAGGGGCAGGCCATGACACAAAGTGACCCAGCAGGAGCACATCGACATTCTTGCCTTCTCCTCAAAAGCTTAGGGCTGATCTCTCTTTTTGTCCCCAAAAGACCTGAGCTGAAGAGCAAGCCAGTTCGATCTAAGCCACTGAGCACCACCGAGCTCTACCTACCAACCTTGGCAACACCAGATCCCTACCCTGAGTCAAGGTGTATTAACTCCAGCTCAGTGCTGCATTGCAGCAGTGCCATGGTTTCTGAACTTGAGCTGGCTGGTAGACGATCACCCTGCTTTGAACAGAGGTAGGATGGGCAGAAATCCATTTGCATCCAACTAAGCAGACACAGCTTTATCCTTCTCTTCTGCAGTAGACCCCCTGGCACCCCATATCACCCTGAGAGTTCCTTAGGAGGAGATGTCTTCCTGTCATCCCCTCCAGTTCAACTTCATCATTCTTAAACACGGGTGACCACAACTCAACACAACACGATACCATATGGATACCTGAAACTTGGCATATGGAATTACCATCTTCCCACCCCTCTTCCAACAAGAGAGTCATCCAACTTGGGAAGGTGTCCAGCTTTCCTCCAGGTGGCCACCATTAGCCAGAAGGCTTTGGACTGGGGGAGTGTAACACAGGGACCGCTGTGTGAGCCCAGACTCGTCACCATGGCTGCTGATGTCTGAACAGCAAACAGCGTTTCAGGGAGATGGGCGATG
Source organism: Pampusana beccarii (assembly GCA_013399365.1). Taxonomy (NCBI): domain Eukaryota; kingdom Metazoa; phylum Chordata; class Aves; order Columbiformes; family Columbidae; genus Pampusana; species Pampusana beccarii. The sequence goes on along the minus strand of VWYH01003949.1, from coordinate 464,291 downwards.
AATCACGTCAGAGCGAATAAACCCCTATTCCAGATTGTTTTGGGAAAAAAAAAAATCCCACTACCAGAGCTCAAACCACTTCAATAGGGTTTCCTGAAGACCGAAGGGTACACATAAAAAATAATTTCATACTCTCTAGTGCTGCGTGAATTAAACTTTGCTCTGGCCAATAAGTTAGAAAATAAAGCTAAGCAACCCGTGTGCCGATCACCTGTGCTTCTGCAATTACTTCACAATTAGACAACTGCTGAAAGCAGCTGGAGGCAAATGCAATACATTTGCTAGCAAAACACAAAATGAAACAGTCTGTTTCAGTGCAAACAAAATATATAAATGAGGTTGTAGAGAGAGCTGTTTGGCAAAGAGTAATCAAATAAAATGAAATATGGTACATTAAGTTTGGTACTTCATGGCATTTCATTTTTGTCATTAAGAACATCACTAAAGAAAATCCAATATATTCAACAGCGTCACTATGGTGTTCTGGAGGGTTGCAACAAACTTTTGCTATTTCTTTAAAAATGAAAGCGTTACATTATTGGTAAATCTACAGAACTGAAGTTATTTAAAAACGGTGTGTCTTAAAAATGTGACTGCCAGACCCAAAGTTTGCGCATAAGCATATAAAGTGCTGACACCAGTTTTTGCACAGTTGCCAGGAAACAGAAAGTAGGTGTTATTTTATAATAATAAAAATGTTAATCACAGCAATGCATCAGTAGCACAGGACTCGTGCTAAAGAAAATGAACAACTTAACAAACGAACAGCACACAAAACGAACAAACTTATTTTAAACAGTACAAAAATGCCACTAGTCTCCTGTGAGCACTCATACCTGAAAAGGGATTCTCGTGACAGCCAGATTTCATTCTGTTTCACAGTCTTCCAAGAGAAGAGCAGCAGCAGTAAAGCAAAGAGGGTCAGAACAGTAATCCTCCACTTATTTAACCACGTAGACAGCTTTTTTAGACCGTGGACAAAAAGGATGCAGTACCCAGTACTGAAAAAAAAAAAAAAAAAAAAAGTGAAAGGTACCAAAAGTTATATTCCAGCACTCTGGTTTATATGCAAGACCATTCAGTATTGCATTTATTACTCAGTTACAGGGGGCTTTGGACAATTACATTTTTCCAGGCTAACAAACTCTGGTTCAACAGCAGTTTTCCTCAGTTCACTACACAATTTCCAAATTAATCTAAATGACAGACCTGGATGCCAGAAGTACAGTAGTGTACATAATACCACCCAGCATAATGGCAGCTTGCAGCAGCCCGCGGAAGGCAGCTGCTTTTCTGAACAGCATCATGTAATAACAGTAATACTGAACACAACTGGAGGGAGCAGCACGGAATCAAAAAGCATTACAACACGGGGAAGCCTCTAAACAACCCCAGTGGCGGCCGCTATTAAATCCAGTTCACAAATTGCGAAGCTGAGGCGGGCAAGCGAGCGTTGTGGCCAACGTGGCAGCAGGGGCAGGTGGCAGAGGCCACGTCAAAAGGCAAGAGTCCCTGCCTGGGCCTTGCATGTCTCCATCAGGGCCAGCCTATCCCTTCTAAGGCCTGGTCCAGAGCAGCTGAGATGCCTCAGCAGAGCTTCCCCATTGCCCTTCCATGAAACCACACAGGGCCTTCTCCAGCGCCCAGCCTTCCAGCACTTTCATGGCTCTCTGTGCGTGACTACTGAGGCGTTTTCCGTGAAATGAACTTGCATTTTGAGCTGAAGTCTTATTCCTGTGTAACTTTAAATCAATTCAGTAATTACGTGCCTTCATTCAAGTGTTAATTCCTCCAGTGATGCCCCTCTGAGTTGGAAATGGAGTGCTTTGGGTTGCTGTACTTAGTACGCCCCTAATTGTGCTTGGCATTTTCAGAAAGGAATTTCAATTCCTATTGCCTGAGGAATTTCATTACCTTATCTATAGCTCTCCTATGCAGTTACTTAGCACCTGATTTAGTTTTAGACTTCAAAGCTATCTTAATCCAGGCAGCTCCCCCACTGAAGAAAAAAGGGAGTAGAAGGATCTGGAATAACACCTGGGGAACCACCAATACATGGTGGAACAATCCTCTCCAGACACTGGCACACCCTGAACCCCAGCTGAGTCCCACCCTTAAACCCAGGCAGGCTGCAGGCAGAAACCTCATCGCACCTGCCCGTGCTCCAGCCAGAGATCTACAGGCTTTCCTTGGCCTGTACCCAGGCATCTGAGTAACTTCCCAGTGAGACTGCTATGAGGTAAGAAAAACTAAGACCACAATGTTCAGTGGTGCCCAACGATAGGATGAGGGGCAACAGGCACAGACTGAAGCACAGGAGGTTCCATCTGAATATGAGGAGAAACTTCTTTACTTTGAGGGTGCCAGAGCACTGGAACAGGCTGCCCAGAGAGGTTGTGGAGTCTCCTTCTCTGGAGACATTCAAGACCCACCTGGAGCAGCCCTGTGTGACCTGCTCTGGGTGAACCTTATTTAGCAGCTGGGTTGGACGAGATGATCTCCAGAGGTCCCTTCCAACCCCAACCATTCTGTGATTCTGTGATTTCCCTGTCAGAGGTGTCCTTGCAAGCAAGCACATGCCATGACAAAATTCAATCTAGAAATCAGGAAAAGAAAAAATGTCCCATCTTTGAGGAACTGTAAGCGTGCTTCTCAGCAGAGTTTCTCCACCCTCTTGGAGGACTGGACACATTGCTATTGCCTGAGCTTCCTAGGGATGGAGGGGGATAATGCTGCTTTCAGTGAGGAAAGAAGTGCCTCTGTTGTACACACGGCCCAGCAGCAGGCAGTGGTGCTGTCTTTGGCACAGTACAGGGGCCATATAGAACACTGAGAGTGGAACAGACACAGGTGGCAAATCCAGAGACAACATCAGATCTGTGAGCATTCAAAACAACTTCACTGTTTTTCAGAAGCGGGCATCAGTTTGGGGGTTTTTTTCATTTAACTATGCTTGCATTTTGCTGCAATACATTTCTTACGGCACTTGCACTGTTTTTTTCCATGAATTCTCCTGCACACATGTTTATTGTACCTACATTAACTGCAAGTAGACATTTAGAGCTACAAACAGAGATGTTGGTGCCAAACAAACCAGCCTTTATAGCTATTGAACTCTACTTTAAAACCTCTAAAAAGCTAATCTCAGTAATAAGCCCTTTCCTTCCAATAAGAAATGCTTCAAAAACCTGCAGACGGTTTGCACACTGTTATTTTGCCTTCCAGCAATTTCAGCCTTCCCCTGGAATTAATTATCTGACATAAACATTATTTAATTGCTTTAGCACAAAGCTGCTTTCGAACTAATTTCCCTACACCTTCACATTTTCAAGAACAGGCCTTTTCTAACAGAATCTTGAATGCGTCCAGAAAACAAAAAATGCAAACATCAGTGTCTTGGTATTTATGTCAAACCCTGCCCCAGCTGTTGGGAATTTCTGCCTTAGCAGCAGCAAACAGCCTGTTTGTCCGGGACACAGCCAGCACCGCGTTACAGCTCACGCAGCCACCAGAAAGGCGCTGCTTCCAGGGGTTGTTCTCCAACATCTGCAGTGCATCGCCACAATAGTTACAGAGAGATGCTGGGTGGGTTCATCTCAGACCGCAGCTCCCATCCCAGCTGCACTGGCAATGACACAGCGCAGGTAGAGCAGTGCCCAGCTCCGCACGGCACTTCCCATGGGGGGCTCCCAAAGCACTTTGCAAGGGAGATCGGCTGCAGTTTTTCTTTTACAGAGCAGGAACCTGAAACACGGCAATGAAGCGATTCGCTCTGCTGATGGGGACTGGCAAACAAGGCATTGAAGCTGCAGTTCAGGGCTCTACCCACAGCACAGGGGTGCATGCAGTGGAAACCAAGGTATCTTGCCGAAAAGCCCACAGGACTCCCTGAGAGATAGAGAGGTAAGTAACCCAAAGGCAGGCTCTACATCCACACACTCACCAAAGCAGCAAGACTACGGGGTTCAGCGGTAAGTAGAAATACAGAAGGGAATGGGTACCCAAATGCCTGCTGGAAGGGGATTGCATAGCTAATGTACCAGAATCCCAAACTGCAAAGCTGCTAAGGGGAAGGTTAAAGGAGAGATGCCAAAGAGGGCAGGGTTGAAGCACAATTTACACTTTAATAAGGTAGAGACAGCCTACAAGAAAGCTGGAGAGGGACTTTTCACAAGGGCATATAGTGATAGGACAAGGTGTAATGGCTTTAAGCTGAAAGAAGGTTGATCTAGATTAGATATAAGGAAGAAATTCTTCACCATGAGGGTGGTGAGGCACTGGAACAGGCTGCCCAGAGAAGCTGTGGATTCCCCATCCCTGAAAGTGTTCAAGGCCAGGCTGGATGGGGCTTTGAATAACCTGATCTAGTGGAGGGTGTCTCTGCCCATGGCAGGGGGTTGGTACCAGATGATCTTTAGGGTCCCTTCCAACTCAAACTATTCTATGATGATTCTATAACTATGACAACATTAGGACTGAGTTGTGGTTGTGCCATAACTATAGCCTAACTAGCCTACAGTCAAGGTACCCGCACTATGAAGTGCACAGGAATCCAAAACAAAGGAAAAGAAGGAAAAGGATCAGAAAGCAAGAGGTAGGTGAATAGTTTTATTTTCAGAATCTGGTAAGTTTAGCTTAAAACTTCAGGTAATTTCCTGCCACAGATCATCAAGGAAAGGGTGGGGAGGACACACCCACGTTATCTCGTCAGGGGCCTTTGGTGCAGATGTCAGGTGGAGCTGCATCTCTTTGCACATTTCTTTTTATGACATGGTCATTTCAAGCCAATCCCTTGCTCTAGGGCAGATGTTACATTCCTGGCTGCAGGTCTTTTGCAGGCCAAGGACTCCCAAAGCACAGAAGGCACTCTCGTGTCCTTTGCTGCCAGGAAAGCACATGCGTTTGTCTCTTCATGCCACAAATTGTTTGGAAAAAAAAAAAAAAACAAACAAACTCCTTGCAACATCCCCAAAGATATTATTCTTAGTAATTTTTGCTATCTCTTTACATTTCTACATTAAGGCCAAATAATGACGGCAAAAACAGGGCAAAGCCAGACCCTTCCTCCAGTCCCCATGCTCTAGTTAAAACAGTGTTCACACCGATGTATTAAGCATCTATCAAAAAAAACATCATTATATCACTATTGTTTTCTGGTCTCAAAAACACATAATCCCTCATACCTTACAATACACTTGTTTCACACGAGACTCAACAGTCCCAGTACAGAAATTAGCTTTAGTAACATGAAGTTTGGAACTAGTAAAGCACCAAGCTTGCCATGATGGAGCTGCTGCAGCAGCAACATGCCCTGACACACACTGGACCTGGAGAGCCACCCAACAGTGCTTCACCCATGAGATGCAAGTTCATCCTATTTCCCTTGATCCCAACCTTGTCAACCTTTACATAAACTGTTGGAAGCTGCGCTGAGTTTTAGCGAGTCAGCAGCAGGCCAAGCAGCGGTACCATAATGGGAAGAGCCCATACAGGTGAGACTGCACTTATCTAATCAAAGTAACTCACCAGGTGACTCTAAGACATTTCCTGTGTGGTTAACTCTGCCCTGACCCTGCCATCACCTACAAACACACAGAACATTTCAAATACATTAACTTTTATTCTCAAAGTGCCAGGGGCTCCATATCAAATGCTAGTGCTGGCTCGCCAGGAAATCAGATTTTACTTACATCCATTTAGGAAAAAAAAAAAGAAAATGTCTCAAAAGCACCTTTCATCAAAGACCCATTTGCCACTTGAAAAAATTACTCTAAGTACTACATTCCAGACATCTCCATAGCTATCTGCATATGTATGGAGGCTGCAGGGTTGTAGGTCTGGGGGTTGTTTAGTATTTTAACTCTATCATTTCCTTGGAAGGTGAAAGGAGAGGACCTTTTGTCCTGAAGGCTTTCTCTTGGCATTGTCATCCCATCACGCAAGCACTTTTCTGAAATACTTTATAGCCAAAACAAAACAATCGGAAACAAGCGAAATCCCCAAACCGCTGTTATTTTTATAAGTCCATTTTCCACTAGATTACTGTAAAACTGCTAAGCTTTTTTTTTTTTTTTTTTTGTCTTCTGTAGGATAAGCAACAGCCTGCTACAGGAATTGTTCCCCATTGCGAAAAGTCCGCGCCAGCTTGGTCCTCAGGGTCAGATGCAAAGCAAGGGAACGGTCCAACAGGTTAACAAAGTAATAGTTTTTCTGTGGGCTCACTATGAGAACACCTATTACACAAGAACCTGCAGCTTCAGAAATTCAATGAAGCTGCAGGACAGCTCGGCACATGGACCAACAGGCCAATGTTTCACGACTCCTCATGTTTCAGACTCATGCGGTACTGAAGTGGTACATAAGGCACGTCCCAAATTACAGCGAGGGCAGGGCTGCACCCGGCAGGCAGGCCCGCAGCACCAGTGCCATGAGTTTCTGGCAGATCACAGGCAGGGAGCTGTGCAGTGACAGATTTTCACCTATAATTTCTGTGATTTGTTAATATTGTTCCACCTGCAAGGAAGCAAAGTGAGCAGAGGCACAAGCAGATGGGAATGAGGTGGCACAGGGACCCTGTTTCCCACAATGCACCACAGATATCGCCCGATTAAAACAAGAGCCAAAACAGCAGATACTCAATATTTGCAAATACTTCTCCTGTAATTAGATCACAAATTCAACCTTTGCTTTGGCCATTATGGCTCCTTTCCCAAGGCGAGGCGGTTCTAACAACGCTTACACACATCTCCTCTCTCCCTCTGTGAATCAGGTTTATCGCTTTTCAGTAAAAGCCAGGAACAGCTTCACTGCATTTTGTTCTTGGCGACAGCATCTAATCAAAGACACGTGTGGTTAGTGCTGCAGCCCAAGATTATCAGAATGTTCTGCTACAGCTGCCTGCATCAGAAACCATCTTGCCTCCTCCAGAAGCTGCATAGAGACCTACTGCTGCAGAAAGCTCCTGAAAACCGAGGCATGTTCCAGTCACGCATCTTACTGTGTTTTCCAAGGTGCGACTTTGCAGAGTGCAGGTTTCCCCTCCATGGAGGAGAATGTGGGCAGAGCAGGCTGAGCGCTGAAATGGGAGGCACCACGCAAGAGGGAACCAGCCCAGACACCAGCACTGCGGCCCCAGGCTTTTCTAACCCAACCAGGTAGGGCTATAAGCTCAGGAGTTAAAAAAAGGGGGAGAAACTATGCAGAAAAGATGCCTTCCTCACACTTTGTACTGGTTATTTTGGGGATGTCAAATCTTGTAAAGTAGCTGGTGGTTTAGTTTGGTTTTTTTGGTTTTTTTGGGTTTTTTTTTTAAACCTGATTTAATCTCAGCTACGCACATGTAAACTTGGAGTAAACTCACTGATTTCATCAAAGCATTTACTCAATTTCAGAACTCAGCATAGATAAGAATCCAGATGCATACATACATACTAGTTAAGGAAAGAGCTGCCTATAAGCAGCCTGTCAAAGTATGGAAGAAATACCACCCTATTCAGGGGCTGCTAAAGCAACGAAAGGGATTATCTCAAAACTATACTGAGACCAGAAAATGCACTTGGCTTTGACATTTCACCCCGGAGGCTCTTTCTGGGCTGCAAAGCTCCTTCTTGATTTCCAGCGCTTATTTAAGATGACCCCCTTTCCCTCCATAAAAACTAACCCTCACTTGCAAGCCGCTCTGAAGCAAGTTTAACCCTTATGTGCACAACTTAAATTAAGCGCCTGCCCTGCTGCCCCTCGGAGAGTGGGGAGCGTGGCATTGAGAAAGACCATGTCTGCTACCAGGTCCAAAATCTGAACAGAAACATTTGATTCTCTCGGTTTTAAAGTTCCCCACAAGTTTCCCAGCCCCAGTCTCACACACATGTTACCTGGCACGACACACTTTTTGTGCTCTGGGTCCAAGGCGCTCCAGCTCCGCAGCCTGATCTGGGGAAACACCCTGGGAGGAAAAGCCCAAATCAGCTGAAATGCAGCTTGCAGGCAGGGCTGCAGGGGAAAAAGGCAGTTCGGCCCTGTTAAACTCATCAGCTCTGCTCACACTTCTCTAATGGGGAGTAATTGATTGCAAAAAGCCAGCTTGGCATGCCATGTGGGCTGCTCCTGCCTCACTACGCAGCTGTCAGATGAGGAAGGGAGCGCTGGCAAAAATAAGCACGGCCAGGGTAGCTCTTTCTGTCCCAAAAAGCACTCTCAGGCACGGAGCTCCAGCGACAAGCAGTGCTGGCAGTGTAGCAAAGATGCTGTTTTATGAAAAATGTCAAGTTTTCCGAGGCTGGAGCTGGTTTGGGCCAGGATAAAATTTGGACTTTTAAAAAAATGTTTTTGTCTGGAAAAATAGCGTATTTATATGTGCATGCTAGCTTGCACTCAGGTCACTCAGAAAAACCCAAAACTCACAGGGTAAGGCACTCACTGCAATCTGGATCACTCGTATTCAAACCACTGCACCCGCTCCGGCTGAGAGCTGGGGATACAGCAAGTGCACTTGTAAGGCTCTGAGCTTGGGGTCCCCAAAATTCTCCAGCCATCAAAGCCCAAGTACTGATCTAAAATAACCATGTTCCGCTGGTCCAAACGTATGCCAAGAATTTTTGAGAAGTTAACTTCGTGCTGCCAAGCTTACTGCTGGATCAAGCTTTTCTCTTGCATCTGGTACAAGGCTGATCTAAATTCAGTGAGTTATGGGCTAGCTAATGTGACATAACTGCAAGCATGGGCCTGGATCAGGTCTGGATCAAACTGCCACCACTGAGTGATCCAGCAGTGTGTAGATCCAGTGCTAACAATCCTGGAAAACTGCTGGTGTGTGGCAGATGGACCATGGCTTTCTAACTCTCAGATAAGCATCTCTGTCAACGAGGCAGTTCTGGGTCAGATCCACCCAACTGTCTATTTCTGTTGTCCACATCCTTTTGACCACAAACTCCATTTTGGGATGGAGAAGTCTTCTGTTTCTAGCCTTCTTACCTAAAATTTTGCAGTAGTCAGTGCACCTTGACAAAAAGTTTGTGTTAACTAAAATGTCATATTTCCAATGGGAAAATCTTATATCAAAACTGAGTAAACCAGTCAGGGATACGAGGGAAAAACCTGTAGGAACAGTCACGCCTTTAGATGAAATGTCCAAAGGCAAGAAGGATGCAGGATGTGCCTCCATCACACACAGACAGTATTTCTGCATCTTCGCTGGTACTGAGTTTTGGGGAAAAAAATTTTGTTTAAATTGCCTGTCTCCCAGCAATGACGACATGGAATCAATCTTCTTTTTTTCCCCTTGGTTACTAGAGGTTTTAAATTATGTCAGAATCACCATCAAGATATAATATTTAGCACACAAACTAGATCCCAATTGAAAAAAACAAGCCCTACAGCTCAGAAATATCAGTGTGACTACCAGGTAACAGGCAACATACTTAACTTACTACTGATTCTGCTGAATAAAATGCCAAATTTTCACCAGGATTAAGATGCCTTTTCCTGGAATACAGTCTGCAAGTCATAATACAAAGACATAAACCATAAACACTGGCACAATACATCTAATTTGGAAAAGTATCTTATGACTTAGTGTTAGACTTTGTCCTTGGCTCTAAATTAAGAGATATGAAGGCCTACGTTAAAGACACTTTGATCAGCTAAGTCACCAAAATGATTTACGTCCACTAGCAATGTGGTCCTCTAATCAGAACACGATGTAATTAGAGAAGATGCAGGAACTCTTATTTCCCTTATTAGAGAGAAAATATGGACTAGAAATTAATGATTTCACTGAACTTTGAAAGGCTATTTAACATTTGGACACGTTCCCCTTCCCTTCCTTCCAATAACTCACGTGATAAACAAACTGGCTTCATTAGAGTATTTGAGTCCAAGATTTGCCTTCTAACAGATTCCTATCTGAAATATTTCCAGGTAATAGAGAAGCTTTTCAGGCTTTTGATTACTATATGCACTACGAAAACATTTTATAAATGAAAATTCCAATATAATTCCACAGGGTTTCCACAGAAATTTCCTTAAAGCTTATATATGCTACTGAGGAAGGGTCTGTATGCTATAGTTGTAATTAAAATACTATAATAACTTCTGGAATTCTATAGTAGGGATATAATTTCCCATTCAATTCCATTGCAAGTCTCCAAAAACATCATGTAAGAAAATATTTTCTATTAAATTTCATAAGGCATCCTCTTTATGGCACCATATTCCCTTGTAAATAAGAATTCCTCTTTCAATCAACATGACCAAGTAGATTATTTCCACAAGATGACATTAACTTAATTTATTACTATTTTTTAGAAGCAATATAATTACATATCTGTATTATTTTCAAGAGCAGAAAAAATGCATTTTAAGGTTTTCCTTTAACCTAATATATCACAACGAAACCAAAAATCTTTCCAGTATAGCCATTAACGCTCATACGCAACACAAATGCACCTTTTTCCTGGATCAATTGTACATAGCCAAGGAGCAACATGTTTCTCAAAAGCATGTTTTAAATTTAGTTAGAATAACACAAGACTGCAGTCTAGACCAAATGCGCCACAAGCTAATCTTTTTCAGCTTTGCAGAATCATTTTGGCTTTTATTCCTACTTCTTTACTGCCTTTTGCCAAAATATCCAGCACAACCATCTCATCATTTCTTGCCTGCATTAAGAGAGGATGGCTGCTTTGATTTCTCCTTAAAGTGTTTAATAGCGGTGAGCAAGTCTTCAAAAGCTAGCAGCTTAGGTTTGGATGTGCATCTGGAAGGTAGATGCTTGCAGCATTTAGCCTTTCTACGAGCAGTTAGTTCTCATTAATTAATGAGAACTCTCTCTGTCCCCTTCCAAAAGGCAGAGGGGAGTCACTGTTCTTGGGATGGGGAAGCAGAACCGGAGTCACTCGCCTCAGCCAAGGTCCCAACCTCCTCTCCTCCTTGCAGACCTCTGCTCGAATTGACGCCCTGGAGCAGGGACAGGCAACCCCTCAAGGTAAAACAAGGACCAGGCTGGGGCTGGGGTCTGGCCCACTGCTGTCATGTAATGCCCTCCCAGTCCCCTCCCAGTGCCCTCAGGTGTGCAGCTGAACTACAGGGAACATAATCCAGTTCACTCCTTCTAAACTTCGGTGGCTCAGTGGCTCTTGCAAGAAAAGCAGCAATAGAGTAAGGCATTAAAAATTGTGGTTTTTTAAGTAAATGGAGCAGGTGCAACTTGGATTCCATATCCAAATCTCAAATGAATTGTGGATTTAACTTGAAAGCAGGCAAAAAGCTTAATTATGTTGCTGAATTGAGATCAGGGAGCAGATAAACGGGCTCCACAGAGCCAATGGGACTTTCACTGCTGACTTTGCTGGGGTTGGGGTTTGACTCCAACTGAAAAGAGAAGCTGCTTCTGTAAATCAAGATGATCCCGAACTGGATGTGATCTGATACTGAAGGAAAGCTGAACAAGGAAACGGGAATTCAGCCTCCGGTGAACTTGTAGCTTCAAATAACCTTAAAGAAAGGGGTGCCAAAGGAAACTGAAAAGACTACACCACTCCATTACACAACTGGTCTTTAAAAAAATGAAGATAATGTGTAGAGCATAACATGCTCCTAGAAAAGAGATGCACTAGTAAGTCCCATCCTCAAGTGGCTGCCTTGTAAGTAAAGGACACTTCTGCCAAGGGATATTCAGGTCCATAAAAATTACAGATGATTCCACTACCTACCAGGTTCTTTTCCTTTTTCAATTACAGAAGTTAGTATTGTACAGAATAACACTAATTGGAAAAAATGCATTAGCACAAAGAATCAAAACCATGATCTGTGCAAAAGCAATACTCCCATATAGTCCCTGTTTTGCTATGGCATGGGAAAAGCTTTAACATGATGTGTTAAGTTCCTGAAAAATACCAGCGCACCCTTTTCTGGATGCTGGCTTTCTTGCAGATTTTGACATAGACACTGAAGCAAATGCCATCCTGTATATAGCAGTGGTCTCACATTCTAGTATTGACAACTAGGGTTGCAACACCAACTCTTGATATGGTGAGGAGCTGGTGAAAAAAAAAATCACAGCAACCCGTATTTGCCTGTGTTGGGAGCGTGCACTGTGCAACTCAGTCCTTGCAATATCCACCGTGATTAAGTTGCTATAAAAATGGTGCAGGTACCACTGGATTGCCTACTGCTTTCAGCAAATTGGAAATAAGCCCTGTAGCAATGCTTTGGTTGATTTGTTGGTTCATACGAGGTTGTAAAAACAGCTTAAGTTGTCCAGCTATGATACAGCAGCCCAGCCAGGTGTCATTGCTCTCAGGGTAGCAGTGAAAGATGAGGAAAACTTAGAAATTGCTGTGGTAGGAAAGGCCCAATCCCATGAGGTGAGAGCAACCCTAGCTCTCCTGGTACAGCAGTAGGGCAGGCAGCTCCTGGATGACCCAAAGGTTTGCGTTGCCTCTCCGGTTCCTGCATGGGGAAGGGCAACACAGAGGAAGAGCTGCTGCTCCTGTTTAAGTACTGACAAATTGCTCACAGCTCAGAATAACTGGATGCACATTGTTCTTCTAGATTACCAAACAATGAGGCTGTCTGTGGTGTTCTGAGCAGCGTTAGCAGATATGCAGTAACCATAACTAAATCTACATTTTGAAGGGGGAAAAACCCACGGCGGTTTAAATCTTCCACTGATCCAGTTATTTATTGTGATGACTCTCTGGAAAACTGTGGCCTAAAGAGTTTCATCCTGTCCACCACTCCCAAAATAACTATTTCACAGCCCTAGCCCTCCTGAAAACAAGTTGTCCCTTCTTAAGATATGAAAACAACAACAACATTAAAATTAAAATTTGAAAGACAATAAATTGTTTTCCTGTGAAATTTTTCAGGCTAAAGTAATACTATCATAAAAAATGCCTGATTTCAATACGTGCTTGTAACCCTCAAATGAAAACTAAATAAAAATATTTTTTTTTCTCAAAATATTTATATTTTGCTAAAGCAAATTAAGGAAAACATTCAACCACAGTGATTTAGCTTATATCTCTCTCCCCCAAGGCATGGCTGCAGACAGAAGAGGAATTGTTCCAAATACCCATCAATCCCCAGAAGGCAAGGCCCAAACATATAATGAGATACCAGGCAAAAGGCTTATTCCTTATTCCTTTCTATTTACAACAACTTTTACATAAATTCTTGGGCCCTTGCTTAACTGTTATTGAAAAGAAAATGCTTGACATTTTGCCCAGGTAACTACTCAGCAACACTGAATTAGGACTTCAGTCTGCGACACACATACACAACTGACACATCCATAAATATTGATAAAAGGCTATTGCTTGAAACAGAGATAGAAAAGCACCTGGCAGCATAAGCCTAGAAAGACAGGTCTCTAATTTTTCCCCATCTGATCCTAGGCTTTTGTCTAAATAAAGCAGAATGACAACCTCTGACTTGCTAAATGAATTGTAGAGAAGGAAAGACAAAGCACAGGAAGAGCCCTATTCAAGATATAACGTAAGAAAACTGCTAAAGAGTGTTCTACATAAAGAACATCAGCCCTTCCTAGAGCCGTCACTATTAAACTGTCCCACTCGCAAGGAAGGGCAAAAAACCAACGTGATTTTTGTCCTGCCATAGTCACGAACGTTCGCAGAAGTCCCCGTCACCTCCCACGTCATTTTGCACCCAGAGGATGTAAGAGAGCTCATTTCCTTTTAACTCGGAGTCAAGAGCTCAGCTCTCTCTGGATCCTTTGGCTGGGAACTGCCCATCTCTACCACAAACTGCCTTCCCTTCTCACACTAGTTGCCTGCCAGCCTGGGGGGAGGGCAAAACCCAAATATTGCAAAGCAGGACACTGGTGATCTGAGCAAAGCCTGAGATCCAGGGACTCTGACACACACTTACTCCAGAGAAATCATTTAATCCTCCTGCCTCCGTTTTCCTGCCTGAAAAAAAGAGCAGCAACTATCAATTACCTGCTTTGTAGGTCATATATTTGCAAAGCCCTCAGGGAGAAGAAAAGCACTATACGAACTATATGCACACGTGTTAACGCTGACTAATTTTGTTTGCACAAACGGACCCTTTTTTCTGTTTCATTGCCCCTCCTCTCATTATATCAGCAGTCTCATCTGGAGGAGGACAAGGAACTGCTGATGGCTGAAGCATTTTCCGCAGTTGTTCTTTTGAGATTCGGAAATGCAACCACTCAATAAAGCCTTGTGTTCAGCTGACTGTTTCCTTAATAGCTTTGCGCTTTCATGTGTTTCCTCATTTTCTGTTACATGAATTTAAAGCAATCTGATTTCCAAGTTAATTTGAAATGATGCAAGATCCATTAGTTGAAGGTATCATTTGCAAAATAACTCCGAGGGACAACTTTCACTCACTGTACTTCCACTTATGCTCTCAGCAAACAAAAGCAGGGCTAGTCATCTGAATAAATTCAGCAGGATTTGACCCAAGAAAGTGAATAAGTATATAACAGAGCACAGAGATATAGCCTTCCTATAGCACAGGAAGCTTGTAATAAATACAACAGCTCCTACACAGCCTGTTTTACACCAATGAGCAGCTGTTTTGTGTCAGTGCTTATACAAATAACCATCAGAATATGCATATGGCTTTGCAAAAGACCACCTATAAGTGTTTTTCTTAGAATTTTTAGAGGAATACAGTTTAAATACTTTGTGGAATAAAACTATTGTTTCAGTTACCACAAAGTAATCCCAAGTGAAATTGAGGACTAGTGTTTTGTCGAGAGCTCCACAATGCCAGTTCCCATCAGAGATAACAGATGCTGACCCCCTGCACCCGAGGGTATAATTGGGCTTTCTGACTTGCAGTCTCCAAGAATTACCATTTATGCTCATGGGTAGAACAAAATGCACTGGCACAGGTTGCCCAGAGAGGCTGCAGAGTCTTCCTCCTTGGAGATATTCAAAAGCCATCTGAACATGGTCCCAGGCAACCAGCTCTAGGTGGCCCTGCTTGAGCAGAGAGTTGAGACCAGACAACCTCCAGAGGTCCCTTTCCAACCTCAACCATTCTGTGGTTCTGTGAAATGGACAACGGTCTGGTGCGTCTTGGATGAACATCCTTTGCCACTGCAGTCTCTGGTCTGGATACTGTGCAGATGTCAAAAGTAACACCTCAAAGTTGTCCTTGAGTAAAATGGAATCAGAAGCACCCAGATTGCTGAAGTGACAACTGTTAGAGGCTGGGAGTGGAGGAAAATCCCAAGGCAGAGGCTGAAGGATGGAGAAGTGGCTGGATTTTCCTCATCCTCTTCAACAACTGCAAATCCTCCACTGTTAGTCAGGTATGCAGTCAATGGCAAGAAGTCATACGTATATTCCACAACTGAAGCCAGCAGGCTTTTAACACAGCAATACTGTCACCTTTTGTTTTTACTGACCACCTAATGTAGCAGGAAAGCTGAGTAATACCACAATAAAAATATCACAGGTTAACTTTTCAGATATTGCTCGTTAGGTGAAGACACTGAACAACTTAAGTTGATAATCCATCGTAATACCAAGAGAAAGAGGCTTGGAGAACAATCCTCAAGAAACAGCACCTCATCTCTGTATTGAGCTGTTTCAAGCTTACCAAAAAGTCTGTGTCAAAAAAAAAAAAAAAAAAAAAAAAAAAAAAAAAAAAAAGAAACTGGAAGGCAAAGAATAGCAATATAATGTTTGAAGTATTGTATAAGGGAAGAAGCAATTACGTCTGCTTTTAGAAAATGGGATGGTGGTCTCATTAGAAAGGAATTCAATTGCAATAGTTACCTCGGCATGTAAAGGACTCGCTCTGCCACCACAAATCCCACCCTGAAGAAGAGGTTGCTGGCTGGGATGAATGGGAAAACCAGGAACAACAAGCCAACCAAAACTTCTTTGTGTTCCAGTTTCTGCAATAATACAAAATTAAACAAATATCAACTAAAAAAGTCCATATTCATTCACCACTAACTTTCCCCTTTCCTTTTGAGATTCTTATTCATAAAATAAGCAACTTAGATTAATGCTTGATACGTTTTGCATTTAGAAGAAATTATTCCAAGACACTATTCTTCCATATTTACATACTGTCTGTGCTTTGGATATGCCCAGAAAGCACATAAACACTGACCACAGTGTGTATTATTACCCTTAGTATATTTTCCAAGGTCAGCTCTATCATATGCAGCTCTCTTGAGATGGCATAGATAGTACTTAAGATATACCCCATATTGGTAATACGTAAGTATGGAATAGTGTGAATGTATATATTAGCATGTCTACCACAGTGTGGCTGTATGTAAATACACAAACGCATATCACATACACACAGACCACTGTGCTCAATCCCAAATGCTTATAACTGAGAAAAAAGCTGTGCAGTCATGTTTCGCGTAAAGAAAACCAGCCACAAATGGCAAATTAATGCAGTCACTTTATCCCTTTCGAGGCAATATCTAAACTTGAAATGATACTTTCACATAGGAGGTCTCCATACTCGGAGTTGGAAATTTGAGACGTGCTATGTATTAAAATTAACGTCTTTCACTTGAGCTCAGTTAATGCCCTTCACTTGAGTTCACTTAAACGTTGGCTCACTCTTTGAGGAGAATTCAAATTGCCACATGCAGCAGGAAACAACTGCTGCACGGCCAGCACAAGCATCTCAGGACCCTGTGATCAAGAGCAGCCACTGCTCCTGCCACAGAGGGACCCAAGCTTCCT
Source organism: Pampusana beccarii (assembly GCA_013399365.1). Taxonomy (NCBI): domain Eukaryota; kingdom Metazoa; phylum Chordata; class Aves; order Columbiformes; family Columbidae; genus Pampusana; species Pampusana beccarii. The sequence goes on along the minus strand of VWYH01003949.1, from coordinate 447,582 downwards.
CGGGCAAGCTGAGTTTCAGATTTCACCCCAAGATGGTGAACCAGCCCATGCTTTCTGCTGATGATCTCAAAGAATAACATCAGGCTAAGAGAAGCACAGCATTAGATCTGTTAAATCACCCAGGCAGACACCTGTGCATTCCTGCCCTGTGCCGATGCTGCCTCTGCAGAGCCCTTCTGCAGCCACTGGGACAAGCTGCGTTACACTTAGAAACAGATGCAACCAAAATCACTTGATGGTTGCAGCACTTCCTAATTGTTGTGGGTGATTTCTCAGCTTTGGAGAGGAAATCGGCTTCCCTTTACTAGAGGGATCTAAATTTAGAAACGTTGAACAAGATTTTTGAGTAGAGGAGCTCAGTTGATGATGTGGTGCTGAGCAGAACGACCTGTCTCGCTTTTGCCCAGCTAGAGACTGTGACACCGGTTACCACTGGCCCAAGCAGTGGCTGAAATTGAGAATTCCTAGTATTAAAATCACCATCTTGGGCTCCTCATCATATGAAGGACATTGAAGTGCTGGAGAGAGTTCAGAGAAGGGCAATGAAGCTGGTAAAGGGCCTGGAGCACAAGTCTGAGGAGGAGCAGCTGAGGGAACTGGGGCTGTTTAGTCTGGAGAAAAGGAGGCCGAGGGGAGACCTTATTGCTTTCTACAACTACCTGAAAGGAGATTGTAGCATGGAGGGGGTTGGTCTCTTCTCCCAAGTAGCAAGTGATAGGATGAGAGGAAATGGCCTCAAGTTCTACCAGGGGCAGTTTAGGTTGGATATTAGGATAAAATTCTTCACAGAAAGGGTTGTCAGGCACTGGAACAGGCTGCCCAGGGAAGTGGTGGAGTCACCATCCCTGGAGGTGTTTAAAAGGTTCTTAGGAACATGGTTTAGTGCCGGGTTTAGTTTATGGTTGGACTCAATGACCCTGAGGGTCTCTTCCAACCAAAACAATTCTGTGATTCCATGATCTTACTGTGTGGGAAAGACAATGAGCATTTTCTATGGATACAAATGCAAGAGTACATGTTACAAGGCTCCGATGTTGCTTCAGAAGAGCTGAACCAAAGGATCACAAAAAAGTGCACTGGCTTCCCCTGGCTCAAAGAGGAAACAGGAGGCAGAGAGTGGAGCAGAATTAATGTCTCCTGACTTCTTCACAAATACCTGCTTTAAACAGTTCCACCATCACCTGTTCTATTACCCACTTTTTCAGTGTCTTGTAATCAGTTATCAGTGCCTTCCCACAGTCACAACAGCCCCAAAAATACATTATTCCCACCACTCCATAAAGCTGATGAGCAGAGGTGACCGGTAATGGTCATTCTGGCTTGTAATTACAATAGAAAATTGAATAGGGAAAAAAAAAAAAAAAGGATAAAAACGATTTCTCAAGTCTAGATGCAAAATATCAGTCCTAGCTTAACTCCAACTTCCCTCCCACTCAGCTTAGGACATATTCATATCCATTTCTCTCCTGCCATTTGACACTCTCTTCCCTTCTCACCTTGTCTGGCCTAATTATGGTGCCCATTTGCTGCCAGTACCCTACCCCAGGGGTTTCACAGCAAAGACCTGAAGGCACAAGAAATCATCTTGGGCTGAAAGGAGTGCACTGCTAATTTATAAAATTTTCCCTGTCCCCAGGATATGCTCTCGGTTTCAAATGAAGCAGCTATCAAATATTTCCCCAGTTGCTGTTCATTAAATCAATAATTGGGAAAGCAACCTCTAGTTTACATCTCTAGGAAGGATACAGCATTATTCGAGGCTGCAGCATTGCAGATAAGCAAAGGAAACTGAATGCTGGAGAAAAATAAAGCCTGTACGTCGAATGAGAAAGAGGAAAATGTGGCAACGAGCTCAGCTGAAGGAAAAAATGGCGTTATGTGCCCTTTCTACTACCACAAGTCACAGCTCTAGACTAAGGCGGTGGAAGGCTGCCAGCTTAGTCCCTCAGAAACGGGAGCCCAGCAGCACGAACCAGCCCCATGGAGTAGCAGAGCCCTCTGGGGTGCTACTTACGTCTGAAACAAGAAACATCTGGCAGCACCCTCTTCAAAGCATTTGGTTCAGACAGAGGCTTTTGTGAAGAGCTGGTCCTTGAAGGCCCAGGCTTCAGCTGATTTTGCTCTACGCGTGGTCCTGCCTGTGAACCGGCAGGTCAATCTGCCGAGCTTGTGCTACGGTCACTCCAGAGCTCAGTTTGGGTTTCTCTCCTCTACCCAGCTATCGACCGTCCCAAAAATTGTACGGGCATTTCATGCATTGGACATTTTGGCCCTGCAGCTGGGGAGAGCCTGTGGGCAGGAGGAGCAGGGGGGGCTGCTGGTCATCTGAAACTCATCAGTGGCCATTAACTAGATGTTCTGGATTAAGCCTCTGGCACAAACAATTCCTAAATCACTGGCTGCCCGTAGTTTGGAATTTATACTGGAGGAAAAAGTTGCCCTATTCACAACCAGATCTTATTTTGCACATCCGTAAACAAGTCCTACTGACTGATTAGATACTGGGGGGATTTCATCGATGTTTATAAATATCTGAAGAGTGAGCGTCAAGAGGATGTGACCAGATTCCTTTCAGTGGTGCTGAACAGTAGGATGAGGGGCAATGGGCACAGACTGAAGCACAGGAGGTTCCATCTGAATATGAGGAGAAGCTTCTTTACTTTGACGGTGCCAGAGCACTGGAACAGGCTGCCCAGAGAGGTTGTGGAGTCTCTTTCTCTGGAGACATTCAAGACCCACCTGGACACCTTCCTGTGTGATCTGCTCTAGGTGAACCTGCTTTAGCAGGTGGGTTGGACTAGATGATCTGCAGAGGTCCCTTCCAACCCCAGCCATTCTGTGATGCTGTGAAAACTGGCATTTGCCCTGACCCAAGAGCTGCACATTCTTCTAACCCAGCCTTGCGAGGGCTCGAGGCACAGCAGAGCTACCTGTCCCTGCCCCCCCAGCAAGGGCTAACCTCTGCTCACCTAGGCAGCTCAGAGAGAACAGAAAAAAAGGACAGAAACACAACCACAATGTGGTGAAAGGATTGTGTGTACCACAGGTGATAACCTAAAAGCACAGGTCTCATAAGACACTATATTCTCCTTTATCTTCTTCTCTATCAAAATTTACTTAGCAGATTCACCTTTTATTCCTCCTTCCCCTGGAAGGGCTGATAGATTTATAGAAGAGTAGACAAGCAGGACAGAATGGTGCAAGAACGTCAGGGAATGGTACTGTAGAGCTGCAGGAACAGAGGACAGCACGATCTTCATCCAACACAAACCATAGGAGATGCCCTCCACACGTTTTTTAAATAAATAAACAGATAAATTAATACATAAAATCCACCGAACTGTAGCTTGTTACATTTTTCAGGGAAAAAAAAAAAATCAGGACCATTTATTTGGTTTAACTACTCTAGTCATGTGAGTCCACTCAAGAGATACCTGAGTTAAAAGTGGCAGAACCAGCACCTTCCAGGTGCCAGGAGACATAGTAAAAGTTTTTAAAGAGTAGTAGGCAATTTTTACTTCCTTTTTCCTTAAAATAAAAAAGTTAGGACTAGAAATTACAGATTACTTCATTCCTTTTACAGGGAGACATCTCCTTTCCCCTTAAAGATAGTGCTTTCTTTTGGAAATATAAAACATCTTCCTGTCACAGAGGTTTCTGGGGGAAAAAAATGCACCTTTGAATTAATCTTCGAATGATTCCTTTCATTAAAGACAAGCCAACTTCAAATCAAAATAACATTCCTTATAGCAAAACATTTGGTGAGGGTTTTCAAATTCACATCCACCTTTAATTACAATTAGGCCTTCATTATATTGTAACAAAAAACTACAACAAACCACTAATAAAGAAGATTTTTTTTAACCTGCTACTTTTCATAGATTTATCAAAGAACTAAAAAACATCAATTCTTCTCCCAAAGGCAAGGCAAAAAATTGTCACACTATCTCAAACAAAATAGCAAAGAATCACTCCAAGGCCAAAATCCATCAACGCAGCAATAAATCTCAAAAATTGCTTCCTTGGCAATTTGGGGGAAAAGGAAGAAAGTCTGGAGTTTACAACTGAAAGAGATCTTCTCGTATTACATATAAGACATATTCTTGCTGACTACTGTTAAATCACAAGCCTTTGACAAGCCAGAGCCCACAAAGTACCAGCATAGCAGGGACGCAGACTACTTTGACACATCTGTCACAAACTACGGACTTGCATAAGCCCACTGTGAATTCCCTGTGTTTCCCATTGATAAAGCATCATCTGAGGTGCCAGATCCATTAAGCCTCACACTGTGATGGCAGGACTTATGTTCACATCCCCTGGCACCTCCAAGGGCTGAGGCATTGGGAAGTGGAGCTGTGAGGACAAACCTTCCTCCTGGCTGGACAAAGTTGCACCTCAGGGAAGACAGCAGCTGGGCAAAGAAGTCCAAGCAAATTCCCTTCTGTCCCACCTTAGAATGTTTCCGAAGCTGTTTATACATGCTTGCCTGCTTGATGGGAAGGTGGCAATTGAACGGGTCTAATTTCTTCCTCTAAGAGTTTATTTTGAAAATGAGGCAAGTGTCAGCACTCCACCATTTAGAACCAACAGCTCCATGGAGTAAAGACTTCCTTCCTACCAAAAGCATAAATCACCCTCTGCCAGAGAGCTCTGGATGGCCCATTGCAGCCAGTGAGATGTTATACTTGGATCATCTGACTGCAAGCACAGAAAAGCTGGTATCCAGGGAAGCTGGTAGTGCATGGCTGTACAAAAGCAATGATTGCTATTACACATTTTCAAACGCTTGCAGGCCTAGGAGGTAAGTGCATTATCTATGAAAAGAAACACAGAGACTGAAAGCAGCTACATGACTGTCTGTAGACCACAGAGCGAGGATTACGCTTCTTCAGTTTATTCCTAACATCCGTTTGTGCAAACTGCACGCGAACTTGATTCACGTGTTCCTGTTGCACCAGTCACTCGTGAAGCCACAAGGAGCTCAGCACCACGACCCCTCAGTAGCCTGCACCAAACCACCAGCGGCATTTCATCTGGCAAGAGTTCAGCATCTGCAAACATCTGCTCTTGAACTTTACACATACATGGTATAAAAGATAAAAGGGACAGTGTAGAAGCATGTCAAGCGCACTCTGCATTTATGCATAACGTGATAAAAAGCAAACTTAAGCTAATCAGGAATCAACCCTAGGGATTCATTCCTTCACAGGAAAATAATCTGTTGATGTGAAGCTGCAGATACAAGCACAGGGTGCTCCCAAGTCCCACCACACTGGTGCAGGCACAGACAGGCCATGGCAGAGCTGTGCCATGCTGCAGGTACCATCAGCATGGTCTCCTTCAGGCCACCAGCAGAAACCACGGTGGGACACGTACACCTTTATCTTCTGTGGCCAAACAGGAGGGCACCATGGAGCTGTGGTTGTTTTCCTCCGCTGCCTGTGCCACCACTTCTGAGCAAACGGTGCCAAAATTCAGGTGTTAACAGATGGTCTGAAAAACTCAAACATTTTGTAAGGGAAACATAACTGCCCAGCTTCAGATCTGGCTCAGACACTCAGCTTAATCAGCTTGCTCCTACAAAAAGAGCCACAAATTCTCTAATCACTACAATTTATCAGGAGTTTTATTCTTTCATCTCATTAAAACAAAACAAAAAAATCAGCATCTTCAGTAGCGCCAGCTGCTTGAATGCCAGGCTTAGCAACTCACTGTCTTCTTAAAATAACTCCATTTTCCCTGGTGATCATCTCGCTCTGATAAAAGCACCCACAGTTACTACTGAATAGAATTAAGCTAATTGTATACTTCACAGATAGGCCGAAGCCATGGAGATTTCCAACGTTATTTTGACCATCGCTGCTGACTTTTTATTCATTACCAGACACATAGATCCTATTTTGAGCATTTGGCAACAACAAAAACTACTTTCCAGTTCACCACCAACAGCACCTCTTCAGGAACTGGTGTACAGGCAAACATACACCAGCCAGAAACTGAATAAAAACTCCTGAAAGTATCGTTGGCTTCCTAACCCAGGATTATGTCGAGATGCCAATCCTTGGCACATTTCTCAAACCACCTTAATGAGACCATTCACTGTCTGTTTCCAGAAGGAAGCAAGTCCTGGTCTGTATCACTAGGTAAAACAACCTATTTTTCAGAAATGCTGAAAGTGCCTAAAAATGTCATTTACATCAACGGGAACTGTGGGTGCTCAACAGCTCTGGAAATCAGACTTTCAGTTATGGAATAAAAGCAGAAATAGCCCTTTCCCAATCCTGCAACCTACAGCAGGGCACAGAAGTACTGATATTTCACTTTTTAGTATCTTTAGTATCTTAAAGTAAAATTTTGATATCTATTACTTTCTTTTTCTCTGTAGACTTCAGCTACCCATCCATTCAGCTGCATGTTTACAGTCTTTCTTACCCAGGTTTCTAAAATTCCCTGGAGATATAAACTAGTTTTCCCAGTCCCTAATCTCTGCAACCTCTAATTTCACTTGACAATCTGATCTGAGCAGGATGCAGGAGCACATACATCTTTGAAAGAGAAGTGGAACATTCCAAAAGGAAATAGGAAAGCAAAAAAATTGCTCCAGGAATTAGAATTTGACCTTGTGGTTGTTTTTTGCTCTTCCCTTTCATTCTGTGACTGCAGGCTGCTTTACTATATCGAAGAGGGGAGGAAAAAAAAAAAAGAAAAAGGAAAAATTTAAACACATGCACACTGCTTGCAGTACATACAAATGTGATCTTTCGAAAAGCAATCCGTTCATGGCGAATTTTCTCCTAAAATGTAACACAGAACAAGAGGATCATAACAAAAATCACGCAATGGCTTGGCATTGTAATGTTTAACTAAGACCAAGCAGCCACAATGAGCATCATTATCTCCCCCAGCTGTAAATTTCTTGGTCCTCATCCCACCTACCCTCTCCTAGTCACCCCTACTATTATGCCACTCCAAAACCTTTCAGGTCCGAGTGGGTCTTGAAATATTAATGCAAATCAGAAGAAGAAAATGGCAGAAACAAAAAGAATATCTTTGAAAATACAGTAATTCTGTGTTAATATGCTGGAAATGGCAGAACTATGTGCCCCTATGAAAATGACCTACCTAGCATGACAAACTCCTGCCAGAGCTAAGAGCCCGTTTGGTGATATGCTGAATATCTTCATGGTGGGACAAATCAGAACTACTTCAGCTATGGTTGTATTTACTCAGAGCACCACCCCCTAAACATGTTATTTCAAAAATCTGCCAAGGAAAAGAAACAATATCTGATGCAAAAGCTATTTTAATAATTTCACTTGTTTGGTTTTTTTTAACCCAGAACGGCAATCACACAAGAGACTGAGGAAGGTTTCATCTTGCACCTGAGCCTGTCGGCTGGCACAGCAAGCGCCCTGGGAAGGTTTTCGTGCTGTTTCCACCCCCCCGGGGACCCACAGCTGATGTGCTTGCAGCACTCGGCAGAGCAGAAACGCGGCCGGCGAGACACGCAGGGCGCCCGCAAGCAGCTCCCCCCATCCCTCCCTCCCTCCGGCTTTCACTAAACAGAGTCTTTCTGGCTTATTACTCTCTCCCCGCAGCAAACATTAACAACAGAAGCAGCACAGAAAGCCCTCGCTGCTAAGGATTGAGAACATCAGTGCTGACCTTCTCTCTAAGTGGAAGGAATTCAAGTGGGCCCTCAGGAAAATGAAAGCAGGATTTATTTTAAATGGACCTTTTATGAAAATGACTGTGGTTTCCAGCTCGTCAGATAGACTCCGTCGATAAATAGCCTTATTCACCTTGCCGTGCCTTTGAAGCAGGTATTGTTCGGGAAGCGTTGTGGCATACGAATTTTGCTAGGCACACTTTCTTACTGTGCCGGTACCACTGTAGAATATTATAAAAGGCAATTGTTCCCCAGAAAGGTCCACAAGCTGTGATTTATTAATGAAATGCCAAACCTGGGAAATGAAGCAAAGGTCTCAGGAGTGCAGGGTAAAGTAAATAAATAGCATGACAGAATACACATAATGAGCGCTAGCAAAACCAACAGAAACATGCACACAAAGAGAAGACACAAATGTATTCCTCTCCTCGATGGTATTAAACATTGTCAGCTAAGAAATACAGTCTGTGAGGGACTGAGGAATAGGCTTGGATGAAATCCATACATATAGACCACTGGATAAATGGCAATATGATGCCAATTACAGCATGAATTAAAGTCATAATAATTTGGTATAAAATGCCTTGTCTTGGCTAAGAAGCATTATGCAGAGAAATGTAAAGAGGCAGCATTACCTTAAAATTAGACCTGAAGTAAAAACCAACCCACTGCAGCATAAGAACAGCATAATAACATATATCTCAGTTGCATGTAATGAATATAACCTGAAAACCATCACAGCTTCCTGTACCACACATAGCCATGTCACACACAGCAGCAAAGCATGTTCTTTAAAAATATATATCTTAGAGGATTTTTTAAATTGATATGAAACATAAGTAGCACTCCCTCCTCAGACATGAAGAATCTGTTGCACCATCATTATGTGATCCTGCTGAACAAATAGAAGGTGCTATGAACCACCAAAAGGTACTTCCATAGCACGGGTCATCAGCATAAACGCAAGACAAGGGCCAAGCAGTGGGAGGTGCAATAAGCTCCCCCAGACTGATCAGGTACAAAAGCTGCTGTTTCAAACTACTTTTTCTGATCACCTTGCTCTAAACTACCCCACCATCACACACATGTGAATTTTCTCACTATCAGCCTTCCATCTATCAGGTGCCATATAGAAAGTAGAATCTGATCCATCATGTGCCCTGTACACACATTCACAGCTACCACTACAGGACAAGCCGCATTTTAATCACACTGCTAATTAAGCAGCGACCTAAAAATGCCATGCGGACTGGCTCTTCAAACACCTGAAGGGTTTTGCTTTGATGCTCATTGAATTACTACGACATGTCAAAGAAATAACCGTCATGCTGATGATATGCCCAGAATTGCTGTCCTCTCTCTAGCTCACCAGGTGCTCACTGTTTCTTCCAGCACAGAAAAGCAGCACTACAAGCCCTTGGGTACATTGGTGGCCATTTGAAGCATCAGACAAATTATTTCTCTGGCCCTGTAACTGGTGTGCTTGGCAACCAAAAAGAGACTGCTTCATCAATTTGACTGATACCTTTGTAATCTACCTAGTCCCAAAGCAGACCAGCTCCATTCCTTGCAGCTGAAGCGGTCTTTGAAAACAAACAATAAACAAATCTCATCGTTTTTTTCCCCAACTACTATTATTTCTCTGGGATGCAGGTGTTTGCAATAGCACCCCCGGCCTTTGTCACATCCCCAGCACGCTACTCAAAGCCCAGCCAGCCTGGGTGAGGAAGTTCACTGCGAAGAGCTGAGCAGAACCTGAGGATTTAGAGATCCACCAGTGACTCACTGGGCATCTGTACAGTGAAAAATCGAGTCTCAAAAGGTTTCAAAGAGCTGCTTAATGATGTACAGCAATTTTGCCACAACAGCCACTATGAAAAAATCTTGGCCAGAGATGACAGTGAGGTCCTTTGCTCCCAGTGGGAGGTGTGCCAAGGAGCAGGCCTCTTCTTTACTCCCATCAGGCCTCCTAAAGAAAGGTGTTAATTGTCACAGGTGATAGGGACGGCTGCAGCAAGAGGCAAACGTGGCTGTGCACCTAAACACCATGCAGAGCAGCAGGTCCTTCTCGGTGACCTGCTGAAGGGGAGATCTTTGGCCGATAAGCAAGAGGGATTAGAACGAACTACGAAACAACCCAGTGAATGGAAGTTATAGACAAGGAATTAACAAGGCAGTTTTTCAAATGACTTCCTCATTAGGTAAGAAGGACAACAGTGAAAGTGCACGAAGAGGACAAGGATGGAGATTTTCTCTCCAAGCAAATAACAAACTGGAAAGCTGCCCATTCTGTTTCTGCAGTTTTCAGCATAAAACCTCTCATCTAGTAAAAGACACGTTTCAAGGAAAGCAGTTACGGGTAGAAAACTTGCACCGCTGCTTCTGCTTCTGAGGTGTAACAATGTTCACACAATGAAACAGAACAACAAAGCTTCGTGCCTTAGATGTCTTTTATCAGCATTACACATACATGCCAACAGGGTTATTACCCTAATCACAAATGTCAACAACAAATTAGCCCTGTTTAAAATTCAGTGGCAACAAAGGCAGAAATCCAATACATGCATTTACTAATTACAGTCCATGTAATATATTCTGTGAGTCTCCTGTGAGCTTGTTTTGTGGATGCACACGCACTGCCTCTTGCCACTGAAAATCAGTTCGGTGTTCACTACACAGATGTCTTCAGTTCTGCCAAAATCATTTCTAGCTTTTGCATTCTCTGTGCAGGGAGAAAGTGTTAGTGCCAATGAGAACACATACGAGGTTTTGTCCTCTCTTACCCCTGCACACCTACACACTCAAATCAGAGGCACATAAACTATTTGTCTGTTCACTCTAAAACCATCCCTTAAAAAAATTGCAAGCTATTGCTTCCAGGTTAGACTTCGCAATGAAAAAGGAGAGCAAATGGCTGCTAAGACAGCTTTACATCTCTGCTTCAAAAAGCAAGCTGGACATCTTATACTCTGAAATATGAAAAATCAACTGATGCATCTGATGCTGCCTACGAGCTGCAAAATCATGAGAAGTGGCCTGTCTGGGGCTTGACTGAAGGCTGGTCCGTCTTGGCGGGAGCAATGTTGTATGAAAGGCCACTGCTGTTGAATTTGTAAAGAAGCTTTCTTAAAAGCCTAACACAAGGAATTGTGCCTGCAGTTCATGTGTCCTAAACTTTTGTCTCCTCACTGTAGAAGACATTCCTGAGAGTGCCTGAAGCCAAACAGGAACATTTACTTCCAGGAAATGTGTCTCTTCCTACTGTTTGCCTTCCTCAATAACTCGCGCTACTCGGCACAGCGTAATCATCCTCTTACCACTTCACGGCAGTATCACAAACGGGTTGTTATGAGTCTCACTAAAAATGAAATTGAAAATAGCTTCAAGAAATTTAAGATTTCGTGAAAAGCAGAACATTTCAGCTGCCTCTAATAGTACCTGGGGCCAGGGGAAGCACGTCAGGTTGACCCCAAATGGAACCAATACCAGTTCCATGCTTACAGTGGGTTTGCTGGTGAGCTGAGAATGAGTGCTTTGTCAAGAATATGATGGTTTTGGTTTTACTTGGGTTAGACACAAAAACAGAGCACTTAGGATCCAATTTATTCTGTGTTTGGGCTTTTCAAGGATAAACACAAGGGAATCTACAAGATGAATTTCAAAGCATCCTTTAAGTAAATGCCTGGAGATCGAAATTCATGTTGCTTAACACAACATTAACAGTGGTTAAGAGCAAAGCAGTGAACTTATTCTCACAAAAAATTACAAGTTGCAGTTTCAAATCAAACAGTGGTATTCATAAATTCAGACTGAATAGTTTTGCCTTAAAGAAAAAAAAAGAAAGAAGGAATAAAAATTTGGTAAAATCTAGACATTTGATGCACAAAGTGTTCTGAAATATTTTGTTCCGCAGTTTGGTAGAAGTTACCCAAAGGAATCCTTCTGGATCATCGTTTTGCCCAAAATAAAATAGCACAAAATGTCTTTGGATAATCCTGGAAGGTTTTTTTTTTCCCAGCAAACCAACTTGAATCTTATACATAGTATGAATTCCAACAACAGGAGAAGAAATAAAAAACAACCGGAACTTCAAAGAACACGGGAGAAGATTTTTCAGAAGTGTTCAGTACCAGGATAATGAGAATTTTATCATTCCCTGGGAACAGGATTAGGTCTAATACAAACACTTCTGAATATCTCTAGCAGTGAGTAATGAAAGCAGGAGGAACACAAGATGATGTACAACCTGCGGGTAGAACTACTGAATACCTAATAGGGTATTTTCCCATATTTCCCATACAGCATTTGTCAATGTATAATCTAAATTAATAACTGTGCAGTCTCAAACTGTTTGATTCATTGTCCATCTCCTTATCAGGAGTACAGAGAAGACTACCAGGGCGAACTGGAGCGTGTACATGACCTGCACGTTTTAGCATAACATAGGTATTAAAAAGCCATTATTCCCCTACTATGCTTTTGATTGAGATGTATGTTTAGGAAGATAAATTTCTGCACTATTCCAAAAATGATTACCAACGCATTTCCTAAAGAAGCTTCCACAACACAACTGCAGATGGAAAAGCCTGTAACTCCCTGTGATCCACAGGCACACCTTCTATGTAAGTGCACATCTGACCTCTGACAAGTCTAGTACAACCTCACTTTCATTTCTGCAATTTGATTAATGGTGGATCTGAAATGCTGAATTGTAAAGCTCGGCTTACCACTATATCATTTAGACTAAAAAACAATTTCCAGGTAATTTCAATTTCCTGCCTTCCATTGCTTTGCTGATGGGAAATCTTCTGTATACAACATTTACATTTTAGAAGTATAGTAAAGATACAAATACAACTGATTTCATTTTCAAATAGCTCTGCAGATGACAGTTCCCAGTCCTGTTTGAAGCAAATGACAAAGAGCCAAATGACTATGGGGAAGGCAGAGACACTTAACAACTTCAGTGGGGTTTGGATCATTAACAATAATTGAATGCAGGACTCCAGGCAAACTTTTGCCCTCAAATAAGACCAATTAGGGATGGAGACATTCAACTAGATGGACATTTTCATCTGTTAAGTTTGCCTGCGTTAGTTACGTAGCACTATGGTTGTTTCACCTCTATCCAGCGCACTTGAGAGGAAAACTTGCACTTACTGACCATTTCATCTAAAGATTAGGAAACAAAAGATTCTAAACAAAACGTATTGCATGTCTTTTGGTGTTACCTTGAATGCAGCTATACAGTGCAGGCTGAGTAATGTCATCACCAGCACCAAGAACACTGTGGCTAAGTTCCTTGCATCCCAGATGGACTCGACCAAAGGGATGCTGCCGACCTGCCAGTCGTAGCACAAGGTGATCGGTGCCAGCAGCAGCCACGCGTTGAAGGCCAGAAGGTAGGAATAAGTTAGAAACCTGCAAAAGAAAATAGGTGATGCAATACACGGAATGCTGCCAACACGTGAAACGTTTTCCTTCGGCAATTACCACACACTGTAAGGGAGAAGGAAAACAACAAAACGACAAAAACACAACAACAACATCAAAACCCCATACCTCTCTGTCAATAAAAAGATGCTAACATAGGCGCGAGGCACTTCAGTAGGTCACTTACAGAAATAATATAAGACCACTACTATTTATGTGGTTTCTATGCACCAGTCTTTGGAAAACTAACAGATCGTCAGCTCCCATTTCAATCTTAGATTTTTGAAGTGGCTTTCTATCAGCTTCAACAATAAATAAACAATAACTAAGCAGGTACGTACATATATCGAACTGTTACACAGTTCACTGTATCACTCCTGCAATAGAAAATATCTACCTAGCTGGATTTAACTCACAATTCAGGATTTCTCTTATGTGCACAATATTGAGCAATTAAAGTCAGACCTCTCTGCCTTTTCTCTTTGCATCCCAGCACAGAAAGAAAATACAGAAGAAAGGAGGCACAGGGCAATTCTTGGCTGATCCCATCACAGCTCATTAGGGTTGGGGACAGCTTGCATGAGATGCGCCACAGATGTGATGGAGAAGTAAGAAGCCTTTCAAATTGTTGTAATCTTCACTAATTGGTATTCTCAATAGAGAGGAAATTAATGGGGAATGGAAATGGGAAACATGCTGCCCTCTGGGAAGTATGCAGGGTTTTCCGAAGACAAGAACTGCATGTGTGCAACTGGGCTAAAGAAAACAACAAAAAGATAAAATCAAACCAAGATCCCCTCTCCACCTAAAGCTTTTTTCTGCTCAGCACCTACTTGTCCAAAAGTGCGTCCCCCTCAAACCACACTTACAAAAGTTCAAATACTTTTGTATGCAAGAGGCTGGAGATTATTCAAGCAATCATGAAGGCAACCAAGCAAAATTGTGACAGCCTTAAAACAGACAAACCCTTCCTTGGTTTGCAAATGGAAAAACCCACAGTATACTCAGCACCAAAGATGGCAAATACTCAAAAATAAACGAATTTATATTCTATCCTGCATAGGATTTCTTCCATCTGAGCCCGCTTTGGCTGTTGTTATCATACCTAGTTGCCATGGTACCTTAGCAGGTTTATTAAAATGATAACAAAGGATGCCCAAGAGATGTCAAGTCATGTAGATAGAGGATTGTTTCACTCATCACTTACAAACATACCTCTCTGGGATCAAAACGCAACCCTTTCTAACAGCACTTAAAACATTATGTTATATTTGTGGAAGAGGGGTGAGACACCGAAGCTAAATGTGACTCCAGGCAGGCAGGATTGAAGTTCTCAGATGGGTGTTAGGCCAAGACACAGGGATGAAACAGGCCTAAATTCTTGTGAAAACATTTTTAGATAACCACAGTTAGGATATCAGTTTCTCTTCTCATCTGAAAAACAAACGCCTCCAGCAGCACAGCAACCCAAAAGCAGGGAGGCTTAGAGAGCTGGAATAATGTTTCATTGTAAACAGTGGAAAAGGCACATTCTCATTTCCCTGCAAATCTTTCTAAGCTCCCAGTTCTGATGGAAAATGGAACATTTCCACATTTTTAAGGTTTTCAGCCATTTGGTACATGTCTCTTCCATCCCCCCATTTTCCTCTCCTTCCCTGTCCTGAGGCCGTAAACAAGGGGGAAAAGTGAGACAAAATCCATCCTCTCTCTGAGCAGAGGCAGCAATTAAAAAGCCAGTTTCCATTTAAGAAAGCATCCCTCAAAAACATAATCTAATTTTACTCAAACTCTTCTTATGATTTTGATTGTTCACTGTTTCTAAAGGAACAAATACGTCTTTTCTAGTCACCAAGTCAATATTTTCTGGCCCGCATTACGGAGGAACACAGCAACACAAAATCTGGTGGAGCTTAATCATGCCCAGGCGCTCACTCGTGATGTTACATGTGTATACAAGTGTGTATATTAGACAGGATTTTCTGGAGCGTTGAGTTAGCTTTGCGCTTGATGCCTTAGGAAAGCCCGGTTTTTGCAGGGAGTGTCCTTTTATGCCCTGGCATATTAACATTTTCAATAAGCATCACAATATTCACAGCAGTTTGTATGCAAACCCCTACTTTATTTAGACTGGGCAGCTGGGCAGGAAGGAACGAGATAGCATTTGGCATTTTTGCAAACTGCAGAACTGCAGTTAAAGACAGACAAGTTGCTTTTCTGCATCTTCGCTGATAAGGCGGGAGCTGATAAATCGTTACGCAGCACAGAATAAGTAAACACAGTTCGCTGCCATAACAAATTGAGTCAGTTTAACAAACTTTAAGGGGAATTCGGAATAGCCACATTAGTGTGCATTAAAGCATTTCTGCTGGAAGGTTAGGACACACTGCTGTTGGAGAGGAGAAGACACTCTCCAGGACACACAGTCATTGGGAGAGGTTTGTAAACAAGTCTCTCTTTCCACCTGCTCGTGGGGTTTCCATCTTCCTTGGGAGCCATGTGCACAACTCACTGCCAGAGGCAGGTCAGAGGAGATGGACAACCGCTCTGCTCCATCACAGCAATAGTTACTGCCTTAAATATGCTCTGCCAAAAGCGGCGAACTATTTTAAAGCCTGTGACAGTCTTTACCACCTATGTATGGTCAACTGGTTCGCCTCTCCAGACACCCTACCGGAGAACTTCTGTCCACGTCTCTCATCGTCAAGCCTGAACACCCTCGTTGAACGTGAATGTGCCTCCAGCAGCCACAGAAGCAAGATCAAGGAGGGCACTGCCTGATTTTAAGAGGCATTTGTAAACTGCAAAAAAACCTTGAGCGAGCTCTGACCCGAGCAAAAGTCCCGATATGCTTTCAGCATTACTAACCTGCCCTTGAATGCGACACATGGCTCTGCAAAATAAAGCACTACAAACTATCACTATTCTAGATACTAGGAACAGAAAAATAGCAGGATGCTAATAATAGCTACTGACAATTCAGTGCTGCTTTTAACTTACAGCTCTCGAAAGCACATAGTACTCTCCTTTACATCCGTGTGGCTCTCATATCACACGGCTAACCAGGGAGAAAGCCAAAGGTAGGAGAACCTTTGGAAGAACCCTCTCACCAAAGCTCACATCGCAAGGAAATAACTTGCAAATTTTGGAAAGACTTGAAGATTCATAGAGTCATTCCAGGAGGTAATTATATTTCAGCAGCCTACCTGCAAACAGCAACAAAAGTGTTTTCTTTTAATTAGTTGACTAAATGAATTACATTTTAAATTAATGATCTTCTCTATATTGCTGTTCACGTCTACTGGAATTCCAAGGGAGAAAAATCCCTGCCTGCAACATCTCCCGTTCCATCAGTTAATCCCAGGCAAGACAGAGTATTACTGGTGAGGTGATTGGAAGAACCTGCCTCTTAATTGGCAATCAGTTTTCCCCCAGGCTGGTTAACAGCATTTGCATTACAGCAGAATCATTTTTTCTATTTGCAAATTGAACATGGAAATCCAAGTTTCAGCCGGTATCAAGTGTTTCTTTTCACTTCTCAGCATCTCTGGCGTGTTCAGAAAAACACAACTCCTCCTGTACGTATCAGGTGTTGTCATGGCAATCCAGTTTGTTTAGCTTAAATTTTTTTAGTTTAAATTTACTGTTGCGTGCTTTGTTTGAGATAAATACAGGATGACTCATATCTAGAACCTGTTGCAGAAAACAACTATCTGAACTGATTGCTTTTGCTGCAAAAACAGAAGTAAAGGGTGCTACTTATAGCCATAAACAACACAACAGAAAAATACTTGAGGGATTGTCTGTTACCCTTTGCTGTAAAGGAGACTAACAAGCTTGGAAAAGCCCCAGTCTCAGCTCTGCCAAACCAAAGCAATTGGAACACATGACGATTGTGAGACTAGCTAAATAAAATACAAGATTTATAGACAATTTATGCGAAGTTTCATTTGCTTTCTGATTTGTTAAGTTTTTTTCCCCAGCTCCCAGGGACTGAGATTACTGATTTCTTTCTAAAACTGTGCCACACGAGTGATCACAGGACTCGCTGGACCATGCCCCATCAAAGCCGCATGGAAAAGCAGGGGCCAGTGACACTGTTCTTTCTAGGTTCATACAGGGGTACAACCTACCACCTACACAGTTCTGGGACAACCCATCCCATTCCCGACAACCAACCTTGCCCCAAAAGAACCAGCGGGGTGTCCACCTGCAAGTGGAAAATTTTTCTGCACTGCAGACTTTAGCAAGGCAAAGGCAAAATATTCTCCTGGTTGGGGGAAAAAAAAACCAAAAGTACCTATCTAGAAGAGAGTTGGTAACAGTGCACTTAACCGGTATTCAGGAAAAGAAGGTGATGCACAAAGAAGGGGGGATCTGAAACAGAAGCCATTGTTGCCCCTTCAGAAGTCACAGACCTTGTCAGTGCTCTTTTGAGAAAATCTCCACACCACCAGGCACTCTTGAGTTTTCAGTTCACTGTAAGGGTGAGAAGAGCTCCTGTATTAGGGAAAATGCTTCTCACTTACGTTAACAGCTGAACTGATTTCAGCTCAAGGCTCTCTTCATCCTCTACAAAGCCCTAAACCCAAGTGTGTTCGATGAGCCGCTTCACAATAATGTCCTCCTAGGACACATGTGGCTGCAGTTATAACCAGGTGGTGGTATTTAAGGATATTGTCTTAAAATTGTATGTATTTGTGCTCCCCCTGGGAACTGCTGGTCCAGTCATACCTTCCCACATGAGTTTATTTTCCTGCTCTGTATATCGTCAGCCTAAACATTTTCTTTTCATAGCCTTAGAGGAAAAATCACACTCTGTCTGTCCAGCACATTTGGTGATGGAGTAAGACTACACAAACAAGCAACAGACACACCAATTCCAATTTTAACATTCAAATGCAAGTATTGGCTAGACAGAAAACACTAGTAACTGGAAGAGGTGCCTGTGGATTCCCTTTCATCAAAAATTTTGCATATAGGGGGAAAGAGCTGCTAGTCAGTGGAGAACAAGAGTAGGAAAGGCAAAGATACAGATAAACAGGCAGATGCAGCTTGATGAATAGCAAAGTGGGTTTGTGTGCACCAGGGACATAGGAGGAAAGGCAGACTATGTTGTCCTCTACAGCTTCACCGCCTGAAGAGCTTTGATGTGTCGAACAGCTCTCGCTCAGTTGTTTCAGCTCTGTAGCTAAGAATCTGAAAAATATCAAATTCTTGAAGAGTAAAGACTTTCAAAGAGCCTGCGAATTCCCAGTGAAACCTGAGCCTGCTGTCAGAGTCTCAACGCTAGAAGACCTGGGATTGATCTCGTACTGTTTTCCCCCCGCAAGCTGTGGGTGAGAGCATGCCCGGCGATCAGACGTGACCCTCAGCTCACCACCCACAGCAGCACGTTCCAAAAGTCAGGCTCCTGAAACCCCCCCCAGCTGCCGGTGGGCAGGGGAGGTTCACCGGGGTGTTGGGGGATGGAGGGTGCCCCGGACAGCTGCTGAGACCCTGGTGGCTGATCCTCAGGAAATTAAAAACCAGGCTTTATAAACCCGCTGTGATAACAGTTCTGGAAATGGTTTGTTGTACCCCAGAGCGTTACCTACCCCGCACCAGCGGGAGCCAGGGGGATGTTCTGGGCACGCTGCTTTGCCTCAGGCTGGCCGTGGTCAAGCCCTCCTGCATGGAAGTATTTTGACAAGCAAAATGCATTGCCTGTAGGAATCAATGGCCTCTGCTTTGGCTGCACCCCTTCACTCCATATGCAGGCTTTTGGCAGGGAAGGCTTCTTGTGTAACCAGCATTTGCAGCAAGCGCCGTGACCTATTAAAAATGCCTATCAAGCTGATTGCCAGAGCAGCACTACCTGCCTGGGTTTGTTCATTAAACCAAGAAAATTTAACTGAGAGAGATGCTGAAACCTTTCAGGTGTCTCTGGGAAAGCAGGTTCCTCTGGGAACCTGCTACCATAGGACAGCTTTTACTTTGCATAATAGCTCCATCTTCCAGATAGGCATCCCCTCCACCAGCAGCTGCTTTGGAATAAAGAATACATTTTACACTTAACGTATAGACTGTCTGGCCCCTGGGTGGGCATGACAGCAATTCTTACCAACGCTGTTGTTCTCCCGTTTGGCTGGAATTGAGCCCTGAACGCTGGGTGCCCACAGAGATCACTTGCAGAGCTGAAGTTAAGCACCTTTGGGCACATGACAGAAAGCACTGACAAAACAGGCAGAACTTTTCCACTCAGGAAAGCATGTGCAAGCCTGACTAATTAAGAACTGATGTGTCACAGGGGTCTATTTTAATGCTAGTTTCTAGCCTAAAGTCAGTAAAAATCCCATACCAGAGTAGTTGCTGCACTTGACTTCCATTGCCTTGGCAGAACTGGCTGTCACAGGGACCCACTTCTTCAGCATAGGTCAGCTGTGTGCCTCTCGGTAATTCATCCCCTTCGAAGTTACAACTGGGATGATGAAATGCATTGCACGGGAAACAGTCACAAATCTCTATGAAAAGGAGTACATGCCAGTTTTTATGTACAAGCATTTCTTAGGCTTTCTGCGGCACTGAATTCTCATTTACCTGATTGAAACAGCAAAGAAATACAGAAAGCCAGCTTCTTAAAGAGAGAGCAGTTCAACCTTGGGACAATGTTATCTCAAGGCAGTCTTAATAGAAATACATTAACTATTTAATGAAACACCACAAATAAGCCTGCGTCATGCCCTGAGCGATCAGCCAAGGGAGGTCACAAGGCAAATGCCAGCAGAAATTAATATAACTTGACTCCCAAAGATACGGTTTTAAAAAAACCCACACTTTCTTAGTTTGAAATTACTGGTGGGATTTAATCTGTTTCACGCACCTTGAGACAAGCTGTACAATGGACTTCTCCCTTGTCTCACCACGGTGTTAGTAACACAATCTGTTTATCCAGAGGCCTCCTACTTCTTTCCCCTCAAGAATGGCAGAAGAAAGGAACATTGTGCAAAACGCCTGAAGCATGACAGCCCCACCGCTCAACGCCCAGCTAAACACTCCAGCTGCACTGCGGTGCGCTGCTTACCTAAAGCCGGGGGAGCTCGCGAAGCCTTTCTAATTGCTTTCTTCCTCCAATTTCATCTAATACGAGCAAGAATGTTTTAACAGAGGCTTGGGATCGGTTTTGCTATTGCAGCAGCTTACCCATAGCAGATTTTGAGTTGGCAAGTCAAAGTCAAAGTGACCGGAAATCTGTGTGCTTTAAGGTAGGTCACCAGGGAAGGTTTCTCTATGTCCTTTCTGCAGTGTACAACAGCCTGTATGGACAGGCTCTACTGGCAGGGCTTACAAGGAGCAGGATTCCCAACACCGTCATTTCTGCCTCCGCTGACAAAGCAAATGATGGACAGCTTTCATCTTCTCAGATTACCCTTGCCAAGCAACACACTGAAGGACATAGAAATGTGGCTTTCATTTATGTCACTGTAAGTTTTAAAGTATTTGGGGATGATATTAGAAATATCCAGTACCTTGCAGGGACTGAAGCATTCATATTCTGACTTTCAAAGCATTTACTTGCATCTCCATTCACTTGTAATTCTAAGGAAAGTAATTTAGTGAACACACTGAACAGATTATTTTTTTAAGACTGAAAAACGGTCATTATTTCAGCGTATTTTGCTTCCAATGGTTAAATAAACCACCATCTATCTACTTTAATTTATAAGTTTGTGCTGTCCAAGATTGGAGACAGGTTGCACAGAAAATACAGTCACATTCTAAGGCCAAAGTGGGCCACACTAAGGGTCTGTCTAGACCAGGATCCTCCCTCCAGCAGTGACCAAAAATTAATGCCAAGCACAGCATATATAAACATGATGGTTTTTCCCAGTTTCTAGCTGGCAAATCTGAGTTGAAAATGGTTTCTGCATATTTAGTAGTCTAGATTTCTTTTTTTAACTTGGCAAATCTCTCTTCGAGCCTGCATAAACTTTCAGCACACCCACAGCATCCTGCAGGAAGGAGCTCCCCAGCTCTGCTACCTGTTACAAGCCACGTCCTTGGCTTGCTTTGAAGCTGTCTCCTCTTAGATTCATTTGGCACACCTTTATTTCTGTATGCTCCCCTCCTTCACACAATCACGGATGCATAGACCTCTCTCACACCCTCAGTCATCTGATTTACACTACAAGCGTTGTAAGGGCTGACAAAATCTGACCTCATTACTCAATACTTTTTCAAACCTGTAACTTACATCTACCCCTAATCTTAGCCACACTCCAACAACCCTTGCCAGCCTTGGGACAAACCACACCTGTACAGCTCACCAGCTGACACAGAAATCTTGTGAGGGTTAACAATACTCTTTTGGGTTCATCCTATATCAATCAGGACCCCAACTCCAGATCTAACTTTATGATTTTCACAAAGACTGCCACACATTTCCAAACAAGTGTTTTTCTTTTTTTTTTTATTCCACTTGCCGTCATCAACCTTCTTCCTAGCCGCACAGAGTTGGCCAAGTCTCACAATAACCTTCAACTCTGTTGAAAACTGTAACATCTACTCTGGCGACACATGCATGCACAATAGCCACACTTCCAGCTCAGTGCGAATAAAGATGACTGCTTGCAAACAGAAACTCCCATTTGTGCTCTGTGTGATCTTTAGAGAGTTACAAAACAACTTGCCCCCTGCCTGAGCACTAACCCTTGCTTCAGCCATAGTCAAAGTGTTAGTAACCACCTCAAGATCACCACCCAACACTGGCCTTTCTTTTAGTTTCATGGGGCTTCTCCCTTCTGGTCATAACACCAAACTTGTCTCTTCTACTCCCTTCTTCCCAACTCAGCCCAAAGTAACATCCTGGCTTTGAATTCAGTGCTGTGACCTAATTGCTGCCTTCAAAAGCTCTTTAAAAGCGTTTCACACCAACTCTTCCTATGCTGCTGCTGTAGGTGTCCACAGCTGAGTAACACACATCATTTAGCACCCTCTCTGAGGCTGGACCATAACCACAGAGTCTCCCATGTGACTGGACATCCACCAGTTGGGCAAGCAACCACACACCCAGCACCTACTTGGATGTTGATATACTTAAGCCCTGACGTCCTAGACCCTAACAATGGGGCCAGCAAGTTGTATCACCTCAAAATCCACCCTCAAGCAACTTAACTCAGCTAACACCACTTCTTATTTCCACCCTGTGGAAATACTAGGCTTCAAAAACAATCTGCTCTCTTCGGCCTTCCTCTTCCTTGCACCTAAGCTGAATGCCAGCCCTACACCTCAGCCCAGCCTTGTCACTGGCCAGACACACAGACCTTCCTGGAAACCAGGCCAAGGCCACCCAACCTTGCCAGCTCCACCTGAGATCCCAGTCCCGTGCTCGCGATGACTGGTACAATGTCAGTCCTGCACAGATAGCTTCAGCTCTGACAATGGTAAGATAAGGTCTCAGGTGAGAGCTACAGTTTGAGTCTAAAAGAGAAGGTAAGGAACGAAGAGGTTTGTTGCCAAGAGAAGGGCTGTGGTCAGTGGGTGCATCATGGGCTGTCAGTTCAGAGACAGTGATCAGGTCTCAGTCTGCCTTGCAAGACTGACCACTCACCCATTTAGCAAAAATTTGCCACCCCAGCTGTCCAGGCACTCACCCTAAGGTATCATCCACATTGACTAGTCTTCCCACAGCTCTGTGAGATTGGCAATATTCAACAGGGAAAAAATAGCTCTCATCTCTGATTTATTTTTTGTACGTGGACCCCACAGGTCTAACAAGAAGACTACTTCCAGCAGCACAGCTGGGCCTATAGCTAGCTATGAGGCAGTCAGTGGGCCACCAACTATTTGGAAGTGAAGGGTTACGGTCTGGGTTCAGGAAAGAAGGTGTTGCTGAGCAAGCCTAACACACTGGCAGGTGGATCCTGCAGGCTTAGTGTGGTGCATGGGATCAGGATAGCTCGGTCTTGGCCTCCTTCAAGTCATTTGATTGCAAGTTCAAGCTTAAGGTTTGAGTTGAGACAAATAAGAATTGCAGAGAAGAATTTATAGACATATTCTGCAGATACCTCACATCTAAGATGAAGGCTCATGCCAGGCACCTAGGGTTAAGGTCAACAGAAGCTCAGGACCCAGCTTACTTCTAGATCATACAGTGTCTGCAGAGTGAGGAGAGGGATTATCACAGAAAGTCAGCAACAAGATCCATGCCAGGGAAAGCGGCAGGTACTGAACTACAGCAACATGCTGCCAGGGCCCTGATGAGCCTCACCTGGCCCCACACCTGATGTCCATTTCAGCTCAGCCCTGTCTCCTGGATGGACCCTGGACCTATGCTGTAGGTAGCCTGTCTCCTGAATGGAATCCCACAGACACAAGTTCTCACTTGTCCCTACTCCTGCCTCTCGCCCTTTCTTCCCGGATGGACTTTGGGCCAGTGTTGCAGCCTTGCCTCCAGTCCTGTCTCCTAGCTGGACCCTGACCAGGATTCAACAACAAATGTACTTTTCAGCTTCTGTTGTTAGAACCCCTGACTGAGCATCAGCCATGGGAGGTTGGTGCTAGATGAGCAGGGAAGGAAGTGACCAACTAAAATTTAACTCTGCATATTAGAAAGCTGTGTAACAGCTGACATCTGGGCCTGCCAAAAGGATGGGTTTTCTGGATGGAAGACACAGGCTTCTGGGTAAATTGGCTAAAGTGAGGATTAAGATTAAGCTCAGCAGAAGTGGAAGAGATGGGATAACGACAGGGTTTTAGAATCCCTCTAGAACAATAATACTGTTTCCTACTGGTAGCTGTTGCTGGAGTGCAGGTGAAGCCAGGGCTGCTGCTGGGGCCAGGGAGGACATCATTTGTCATTCATGAGGCTGTTAATAAAATCCACAGTGCCGGTGGTAAAAATAGTCACCGTTTCATACCCCAAGAATGACTTGGCTTTTGGGTTTAAAAAGCCTTCCCCTGTCATTATGAGATGTAAAGAGACAAACACACGAAAGAAATTTGCAGCCAGAATATGTAATTGGAATCGGGCCAGGATCATTTATGAGACTTGATGACCCCCATCTCAGCATAAACATATCAAAAAGGGACAGCAGCAAATCCTTCACGCTGTGCCGCACAGAGTCTGGTATTAATAACTCTGCCAGAAATGCTGCGAACAGATCAGAGCTTTCCAAATCAGACAGCGTGCTTCCTGAAAGCACTTTTAGCCTTGATGGTAATAGGAGCTGTTGTCACATTATCATAAAGGTCTCCCAAATGAGATCCAGTCCGATTCTCCACCAGATGTTGAATAAGGATTGTTTGATCTTAACCTGCATCTCAGCTGCAATTCTGCTGTTGGAATGAGGAGCCAGCAAGTGACACAGAGGACTGTTCCTATTCTCATTCAAGACATCAGGAAACTCCTCCAGAAGCCTCCAAAGAGTCTTTCCGCAGTTCAGTAGCTAACCAGAGCTGTTATGCACACAGCTCTGTCTTAAGAGGAAATCAACTTCCTACCACATTTTCTCAGAGCACTGGTCTGGTTAGGTCTGGAGGGAAGAGCTAAGGCACAGCTGCCACTGTCTCACTGGTCTGGCCCAGCAGAACTAGAAAGACATGGTATCAGCCCACCTAACCACGCACCGGGTCCCAGGCAAGGAAAAAAAGTACCCAATTTAAGTATTTATGTATCTTTAAAAAAATAGTGATAAAATAAAACAAATCTGTTAACACAAATTTCAGTTTCATTGTTTTTAATTAATCCATGGCAGCCCACCCTATGCTTAGCCAGAGCTGTGCAGTACTTTGTGCCACTGGGGTCCTGCCTTCCACCTCACTGATCAGCCACTGATATTCCACCAACAGGCATAGTCATCCCCTTTTTATACAAAATGCAGCTGAAGCTGAAAGCCTGAATGCTTACATACCATACCTCAGGAGGAGCCAGTTTTAAGGTTTAGGATTAGGCTTCAGTCACTGGGTTTTCTGGTCCTTTGCTCGGGCAATTAAACGATATTCTTTGGGCTTTGCATAAATATAAGCCCACATTTTTCAGTAAAAAAGCACGTCCCAAAACACGCTTTGGGGTTCAAATAATGCTGGTTGCTTTCTATTCTAGACAAAGCAATAAGGAGAAGTAATTAAGACAACAAAACAAGTCTTCTCATTTGCCATCTGTAAAACACCTCAGTATAGGGGAAAAAATAATGTCAAGACTGCCCTTGTCTGATTAGTGGCATTGTACCTCGTCAGTAAATACGGCGAGAATGAAGCTGGATTGTCCTGCTCCGAAAACATCGGCATGGATCCTCCCATTATCCAGAGGCGGAAATACAACACGAGAATCACCTTCAAAGAACAACACCTCGGTTAGCAATGCACTGCCTAGAAGAACTAGGGCCTCCTGCAAATATTTTGTTGTGATAGCTCCCCATGCTCTGCCCTGTGCCTAGAAGTGAGTCAGCTCAGTGGTTTAGGCAAAATTCAATTTTGCCACCCTCTGTAGGGTGACAAATGTGCCAACCCTCGGCACAGACAGCAAGCTGTGTTTTTGTGTATCCCCCCGCTCATTCACACGTGCATTACTGACAGCAACTGACACATCTCGGCTAAACGTGACAAAGGCAACATTTGGAAGGACAAATCCGTCACCCTGGTCCAGCTCAGACTGCAGGGTTTCGCTACTGACTTCTGCCTAAACATAGAGGGGGAAAATCATGGCTGATGTCCTAAAAGCTATTATCGCTCACTCATGCTGGCACAGGTGTAAAGACAAACTCCATCGGTGTTTCTCACGCTGTGTAATCCTAATCCCTAGAAGGATTTCTGCAGGCTGGGACTCCTCCACCTTTCTGAGAACCACTTGGCAATGAACAAGCAAGGGAATCCAGCTCCTAGGGCAGCACAAGGAGTTGCACATCCCGCACACCTCGATGGAGGTCTTTGTTTTCTCCCCTGCAATGTGTCAAGTCCTGCTTGGAGAGAGCCAAGCAGCAGGTATCTGCAGGCAGAGCTTTTCTTGTGACTCCTACCAAGCCCTGTGCTGGCACTAACAGCACGCCACTGAAAAGTCAGGCCAGCACCAGAGAGTCCCCCTGTATTTAGGGCAGGAAATACTTGCTCATGATTAGATGCTTGAAAGGGCAACCACTATAAATTAAAAGAAAATTTGAACTGTAAACACAGCAATATTCTTGTCTCTGCCCAGCTGAAGTTTTCTAGATTATCTTCCAAGACTAACTTTGTATTAAGATCAACCATCTAAGCTTTCTGAGTCTTTTGGGACACTGCCATTCATTCTCATCACATACACAGAAATACATGGTCAAGTCCATTTGTACTTACGTAGCTTATCACTAAAGCAGCTCTCTTCAAAAAAGGCCTTGCAGTATACAAGAAATTCTGATTGTTATTTGCAGTCAGGTAGCTGAAACATAAGAAAACAAATATTTGTTGAAACATTTTGAAACAATAACTCGTTTTTCAAACTGGAAAAAAAAAAAAAAGCTGTACATTGTTTTATCCACCCTAAACTAATGTGCAGTAATAATGACATCACTCTTACACTTCAAAGCTCTTTCCACATGGCTTAAGTGAGAACACTTCAAATAATACACACTCTAATACACAGCAGTTTCCCCATCAAAATCTGGTTTTGGTTTGGTTTGGTATTTAAATCATCAAGTCACTCCTTAATCCTCAGAAAATCCTCACGTGTCTCACCAAGATTGCTCTCTTCAGACTCCCAGAAGACTACACAGACACGTTTTGGAAAGGTCACCCAAACAAAGCAATTCAGTTTTAGGCTGTGATTAAAATGCAAAAACTCCTTGTTCCCAGCTCTCTCAGTCTCTAGAGATGTGAATAACTGTCTAGCAGAACTGAAGTTATTTTAAGCATTTTTTTTTAAGTGTATTTTGCATGCTTAAGTTTCATTGCAAGTCTGCTGACAAGGTGTTACGATAATTAACTGCACAGAGACAAACATACAGGTGGCTTATTGTTGTAGGAGTGTTCATAAAAACCTTCCTGTTTCTCAATCAGTAAAATTAAACTGTATCTGGAGCCAAACCTACACATTTATTTTAATATAGGGGAGAAGCACTTGCCAAATTCTAAGGAGCTTTCTTAATATAACAAATGGTGCCATACGTATGACGTTAATTCAATGATAATTCCACTTCTACTGAACCTTAGAGAGGCTTTGTAATTATACTAAAACGATGAGAAGCAAAAAGAAATACAGAAGAGACAACAGGAATATTTTAAACAGAGAGGAGCTAGAAAACTATTGAAAAAATGACAAATAATTTTAAGAAGTTATAAATAACAAGTAAACAAAATAAATTCAGAATAAAAACATTTGCAGGCCCCTCTGTGTAACATACAATCAGTATTGGAATACTCTATTTAAATGATTTACAAAAACTGCACCGTGAATCACAACACCTGCATGCAAGCTACCTTTCAAGTGTGAAAGCATCATATCTTTATCCTGTGAACATCTAGCATATAAAATGCATCTTATTTCCTCTCCAAATTCCTCCACACAGTCTATCATCTGATTGCTTCCACCCTTCAAGTCTTTGAAAAAACAAGATTGCAGCACTTCCTAATGCTGCCAAGAGTCTTTAATACCTGGCTTTTTGTTCACATTTTCTATAGTAGGAAGTTTGCAAGCCTGGTCACCATGGCAAGATGGAGAAAAGATTACACTGAAGACAAAAGCAACGGGGGCAAAGCCAGCAAGAAACAGAGGCAGCATTTAACAAGATGAAAGTACATCTGGGTGCTCTCTACAAAATAACTGCTCACCAGAAAATTTCCCCTAAGTTTCATACCTAAAACTTAGGAACCAAACCATACATTGTAAAGCAAGCCAGATGACTTCCAGTCTTTGGTGTCTACTTATTTACAAACGTTGACATTTAAGGAATGAATCTGACTTAAATGTCAGGCTAGTCTTCAAGGGCTGAACTCCACAAAGTGCAAAGTTTTTAGAGCTCCTACTGATTTTCGCGAGGCTCCAGCAACTACAAGTGAGATGAAGCTAAGCCTTCAGCTTTCTCTCTCCATGAAAGGTCAGGTTGGCCTCCAAGTGTTCACCATGGCTCTGCTCCAAAGCCCACCGGAGACAAAGGGAAAGCCTCTTGGTGATTTTAACAGCATTTGGATCAAACCCCAGGCTTTTGTCCCCTACTGGAGCCTTTTATGAAACTCAACCCCCTCGTGATTTGCAGTGGGAACAGAAGTGTTGGGTTGCTTTTTGTTTATATTTTTATGGGTGGAGGGAGGAGAGCCCTCTATTAATCACGCTGCCTGACTCTTTTCAAGAACCTGTTTTCACTCAGGTGTAGTTTTAACTAACTCCAACACTTGGGGCAGAATTTTTCCATTACAATTATTTGCTTTAGGTGGAATTATTCTGGGTAAAGATCAGCCAGAACACTTCAGCTTTTTCTCCACGACTTTAACTAGAGACAGAGGAGCACTTTTACCGGTGTCAAGAATTCTGCCAACTTCATCCTTGAGAAACTGCATCACCTCGCACCAGTGACCTAAAGCTCATGAGGTGGCCATCATCTCGGGGCCACGTGTTTGCCACCCTCCAGAACAGCCACCCGTGGTCGGCCAAGCCACCAGCCTGGGGAGCAGAACCTGTGGGGAGGTGGGAACGTGCAGACCCCGCTGCTTTGCCACGCTCAGCGGCGATCCGGCTTTTAACAGATCAAGTTTGCATCAAAGATGTTCCAGCTGGAACAGTTGCTAGGGATGACACGCTGTTCACGAAGGCAGCCCTTAAGCAAGAAGGGTGAACTTCATTTTAGGCTGCTGAGGCCGAGGAAAGCACATGTGTGCTTCGGGGCCTTGCAAAACTGGACACTGATATGGGTCTAAACACTGCCCTCCAGATGAACCCACACCATTACCATCTCTCTGTTCCCTCTCAAGCCTGGCCTGAGGAGAAAATTAAAGCCAGAAAATGAATGTAAACGGAAGGCAGCAGTTGCTCTTTCATCCTTGGCAGTACAGTGGAGGAATGCTTACTCTTTAAACATCTTGATTTTGACTTTTCTTTTGGTCTGCCTATGAGTAACTAAAATGCTGCCCTCACACCTTCCTTGCAGCAAGCATCACACCATGCAAGATACCAAACACAGTTTCAAGGCATAAGTTTATCGGCAAGTCAAAGTTAATTTGAAGTGCTCCACTGAATTGCAGGGTAGCTCTGGCCACTGCAGAGCAGGCCTCTTGAAAGCATTTCAGAAAATCCTGACAGGCCCCTCACAGTTTATGTTGTGGAGCAGTAACATCTCCAGGGAAGAAAAAAAAAAGAAAAAAAAAGCAAGCCCCTGCATTGACACCACCTGCAAATCATCGCTCTGATACAGAGCCCACGGGCAGCAAGCAAGAAGGAACCAGAACGAAAGCAATGGGTAACTGGGAATGGATGAAGCACGAGAGTTCAGAGAGCCCTGAGCTTTCCAATGCTTCATCCAAATGCTTTTGCTACTTTGCAGCTTCAGTTAGGACACGTTGCTTTCCATGACAGTTCAATTAATAAGCAAAGCTTTTTCCATTTTAAGAAAGCTGCTGTCTTCAAGTCTACCTGGAAGCCACAAAAGACAATACGGTTCATTGCTTGGTAATCCAGCTGTCTGCCCACCAGAGCAACCTGTAGGAGTGGTATAAATGTATGGGTTATACTCAATACATCAAAGCTTTACAAGAACTATATGATTTTCCAGAGGACCTTACTGAGGCTACTCCTTGTTTCAGGAAAAGTAACTAGGAAACCATTTCTCGGCTGGTGCAGGCAAAGAACACCACACAGCTTCTGTATTAAAATCAAACAAACTGCAAATGGGACCTGGATGAGGAAGTTTGCTGAACATCAGCATATAAAATGAAGTAGTATTTCCCATGTAAAACTGCGGCTTGCAAAAACATCTGAAGTTACATTGAACGTTGCTCAGACAACCTTAACAGCAGCCAGAGCTCTTTATTTTGTCTTCAGCTAGCACAATCAAAGCAATTACAGCAGTTTAACTGTTTTATAGCTGTTTTAAACAGCTCCTTTGTATAAAGTCATTTACAGGTCAGATTTCCTCGCATTTGCCAACCACACCAGGCTGCCAGCCATCCCACTGTTCATGGGAACCACTCCCTATCACCTGCTCCACCCTGACCAGCGCAATGAGGCTCCCGGTGCCAAAAAACACACACGCATCCATCCCCACAGGAGAGCAGGCGTGGGACGTATGTAGAAAAACTGTACCGATGGTACCTACATGCAGCAAAATGCTGCCTCCAGGGTAGGCGAACATTTCAAGGTGCGGGTCTCCCGGATTTTGATAATGAAATCATAAAATTAGCGGAGGAAATCCAGATTGGCAGATTAGCTAAATGAGTGTGAAAAGAGCCCGTTTGGGCAGAAGTTCCACCTCTGCTTTGTGCCAGCTTTCCCACAAAGCAAACCAGCATGACATTGCCTACTTGCTATCTTTTAAAAGCCTTTCAGGAATACCCTCCAAAGCAACCAGAATCACAACAAATGATAAATCCAAGAAATGCTTCATAATGCAGGGACTCCTCTCGCACAGTTCAAGCAGAGGCCAGGACAGATATTTGGCAGCTCTGGCTTCCTGAAAAGCACGGCTCATCCTGAAATCATTTACATCATCAGGGCACTCGGAGGTTTTATAATTGAAGACAGCAGGGTAGGTGGCCTAGTAAAACTCAACACCGTGCAGTTTACAGGAATGTAAACTTTGCTGGTACCAGATGGACTCTGTGTTAATCAAAACAAACTTCTCTAAGAAGCAGGCAGCTTTTTTAATTCGCCTGTACCCTTGGAGGCATCCACAGTGCGCAGAAAGGAGCGGGGCAGCTCCTCAGTTGCCGCTCATCGCCACGGCTGCGTGAGCTGTCGCAAACGGGTATCGGCAACACATCCATCCCACGCTGCAGCTGACTCGGCTTTGGCATAAAATGTGAATTCACCCTTGTGTTCTCTTTGAAGGGTTTCTCAAGGGAAGTGAACAAACAATAAGAATGTATGATGGATGGTCCCCATTGGGGACATCTAAAAGACCAAGAAAAGTATGCAGTAGAACAAGCTTCGGTGTTTCGAGAGCTTGTTTCGGCCAGGTCCCTTTGCTGTGAGATCCCCATTTATGTTCTCCTCAGGAAACAGATCCAACTCCCGGCAATTGCCAGAATTTTGAACTAGCACTTTCAAAACCCTAATACTAAAGCAAGATATTAGAAGGATAAGTATAAAAGCAAGGCTGCTAATTTATTCTTAATTATTGACAACAGTGAGATGCCTCTAATCAAGATTTTTCAAACTCAGAAAGGGCTATTCTAAGTGAATGTCAGAGCTTTAGGTCATTGGTAAACGCACACCTAATTCCAAATCAGTGTGACAGACTCCCCTGCTGAGAATGCACAATTTTTACAGGAGCCATATTTTGTCTAGAGAAACCACCTTACCTTTTCTGTTATACTTAAACATGACTTCCCTAATAATCTGTCCAGCCAGCTACATCTTATATTAGGGAGGTATCTTTTCAGCCTAGCTTGGCCTGTATTCTTCTTTGAGGACTACCATCGAAGGGCAAGTGCATGTGATATCCCAGGGAGAAAACAGGAATGAAAATCCATTGTGGAGTAAAAAAATTGAATTTAAAAAAAAAAAAAAAATATATATATATATTCCAGATGCATCTGGATTTTTAACTTGCTTAAAATACCTGTTAACGCATGGAAATAAAATACCAGTCATAGCTACAGGCTTTGCAAAGGAGGAGAAAGAAAATCCCTCCTGCTTCCTTCCATATGAGTAGTCTTGACATTCTCTGTAGCATATGTGTGGCATCCTTGCTCCTTATCTCCCCAGAGAGCCCTAAATCCCAGCCACCACTAACCCACACAGACCTAGATGCACAAACACACACAAACAGAAGCAGTTTTACAGACCCTTTAGGGGACCATGGAGAGATTTTTACGAATGTCACAACTGTTTTAACTCATTTGCACTGATAATATCACGTATTCTTTGTGTACAGTTTCAGTTGCGACCACATTTGGAGTTCTTGCTGTTTACTGCATTTTCGGGGAAAGCAGAGCAGGGCATAACTGCATTGGCACATACGGCAGGGAAGGTGATCCCACTCATACTGTTCTGTATTCTTTTGGGAAATACATACCTCATTCTGTGTGGGATGAAAGTAGAGGAAGAAAAACAGAAGGAACAGGGAAAGGAGGAGAGAGAGGCACAGTAAGGGATCAGGAATAGAAAAAGAAAAAAGGAAAGTAGCAAAATGCTCTTAACGGATCAAAGATGTGAGATGTGACCAAGAAGATGAAAAAGGGCTTCCCTTCATACCAGACATTCCACCGACGCGACAAGGAGACAAGGTGGAGCAGGGCTAACAGGAAAAATAAGACCTCATCAAAGCACGGCCACCTTCCTCCAGATCTCAGGAAACCAAAGCATCGTGCCTGCAATTTAAAGCTGCCATTGATTTCAGCCATTTTATGTCTTCTGCCTCACACACACCTAAGGCACTGAAATCCACTGTTGGGCTCATTATTCCCTGTCCTAAGCCTGTTAAGGGCCAGTATAGAGGTATTGCAAACAACTGCATTAGAAGCAGCACTGATAGAAGCTTTGGCTGCTCCAAACATTCAAGTACAAACCTCTATTTTAATCTGATTGCTCTTTCGACAGCTTCATTCATTCAGGCTGAAAGTTTTCCCTTCCAGGAGCTTGTGTCAAGCTGAAATTGTTTTCTTCCTTGAAAGTATCAGGTAAAACAGGCTGTTCCTGAAAAACCAATTAGAAAGATTTCCCCATATCAACAAAGTCGTGCGACCACTTTATTGGGAAAACTTCCATGGTTCCGTACTTCGGAGGAAGGATTTAAAATTTAGCAGAGGGACTGCAGAGATGTGCCTGTGGTTGCATTCAGTGACGATTTGCTCCGCTTCTGGGCATCTGACAAGCCACTGGGGAAAAAAATCTCTGTTTGCAACACTCACTAGAGATTTGTATCAGTTCACCAGGGTCTCTAGCCCTACCAAACACCATCTAGCAGGGGCCCGGAGGAACAACATCAGAGTCTCCTTGCATTGCTCCTGCAAAGCCATTGAGATACAAGATTCTCTCTCCTGCAATCCCTGTACCCACCCTGGAGGAGACCATTTGCTTGGACTGCAGAGTGCTGAAAATTTGCAGATGAAGAAGAGGCTACATGAGTATGAGTTATTATACAAGGAAGAGAGGGGATAAAAGAGAAAGAAGGTAGGCATTATGAGCAAAGGAATGGGAGCAAAGAGGAGCCAGGACTGGAGAGAAAGGAAGGGAAAGATGGAGATACAGGGAGATATTCAGACCGCTGTTTTTGTCAAAGATCCAGCGGCAGTAACCAAGAAATCTGCTGCCACTGGAGCTCCATTCACTTGTGTTCCCAGTGAGGAGCTGGACTGCGGCATCACATCCCCTGGAGAAAAGACCCATCACCTCCTTCCTCCTCTGTGCATCAGCCCTAGAAAAAGTGATGGGCACTGATAAGAGGCATAGGGGTAGGATAAGGTCAGCTGGTCGCAGTCCCAGCTCCTGAAACAACTCTTTAAATAACTTATTGGTACAGAGTTGGACTCGAAGAAGGAGGGGAAGAAAGCAAACTTTTACAGCCGAGCCTGCTCTCAATCAGGCCAAATGTTCGGCCTTTTTTTTTTTTTTTCTTAAATACGTTTGCTGAACTGAGTTATATCTTTTTAAGTCATCATTTGGGGTCAGCCCCAAAAGAAACTTTTTGCAATGCTTGTGGAGAGGCACATAATGTTTTAGTTCTGAGCATTTCTGGCAAATCAACTGAAAGTGGTAAGTAAAAGTCTGGTTTCAAAAGGAGATGTGGGCACAATTTGCAAAGAAATGTGGGGAGAAAATGAGCACCTGAAACGCCCTCTAAATGTAGCCTGAAGAGTATTGCTTTATTTCAAAACCTATTTGTTTGGAATATTTTTAATTCTTCCATATTTTACTTGTAATCCAAAACTACTTGTCAAATTCAATTTAAATTCACATTTTTCACTTAATTGGAGTGGGGGGAAAGATCACACATCCACAGTTTGAATCCTTGACTTCGAGATAAGAGGATGGAAAGAAGAGCAGTTATCACACTGCTGTGATTGGGCAGGGGGACCATGGACCTTCAGGACAGTAAAACAGAGTCTGTATGGGGAGTTCACAAGCACTAGAGCCCAGGAACTAATTCACAGACATCTAGAAACAAACAGAAAGTGATAATGAGAAAATAAGTGAAAACAAGTGATAGGTGAAATTTGGGGGTGGGGGGACATTCATGCATTTGATAATCTTCCCTCCTCCCCTGGCTGCCTCTGCCTTAGAACAGCAAGGTCTAGGAGCTGGGCTGGGTTAAAGGACCACGTTAGCCCAGACTTAGTGGGAGCAGGAGAGGGGAAAAGGAGCGTGAAAGAGCTGGTGTACGAGGCACTACTGCAATAGCAGGTTTGCTTATTGAGGCATTAATGCAGACAGAAAAGCTTGCATGGATTCTCTTGAAGGTGTCCTCTAAATTAAAAGAGGTTATAACCTACTCATTCACACTGAGAATCTTCCCAAATCCACAGAGGGAAAGGGAAAGGGAAAGGGAAAGGGAAAGGGAAAGGGAAAGGGAAAGGGAAAGGGAAAGGGAAAGGGAAAGGGAAAGGGAAAGGGAAAGGGAAAGGATGTGCCTTCTTTGGATTCAGACTTTCTGTCAAAAGCCACCAGTGGCAGAGACACTAAATTCAGCTGTATCATCCTCAAACTGAAGTTCGGCCTGTGTTCCACAAACTCTTCCTTCAAAATGAAACCCATGTATCAGCTACTTAAAAACAGTTTACTGGATGTCAGTGCTAAGTACTTCAGGAAGAAAGTATTTCCTTTCCAGAAAATTCTTAATCTGACATTTGATCTACCATCCCTTTGCTTCTCTCAGACTAAATAAAGCAATTCGTAAATATATCACAGCCATCTCTAAATAAAAAATAAATGGTAAAAAAAAAACCACCTTCCTCACTCTTTTCTTGTTAGGAAACTGTCTGATATTTTTAACATCCTCAAAAATAGCTTGTTCTTTTTAAATATGAATGACACGAGTCTGTTAGCAATATAGTAGAGAAGCAAAATAACATTCTTCAGAGCTGGTATCCTTTCAGAGAAACTTTTTGATGTTTGCAATCAAACGCAACTCAATGCCAAAGTTATACTGCAACACAGAAAGAATCTGAAAGAAAACAATTCAAAAATTGGCAGCAAATTACTTCTTTTGTCAGCAGCCCTGTAAGTAAATTGTGCCTGTGCTATTACTGTTGGCATGAAATACAGAACACTATACTTCCAACAACTTTTATCTCTGTCCTTTTCCACACAATCATCTACACACAAATCCTTAAATTCTTCAAATTAAAAATGGACCGGTTCCTTCATCACAAGCACTCATGGTTTGGTTATGACAGGTTTCATCTGCGAAAAATAAAAAATAAAATCCATGATAGCCAGTAAAGATTAGTGGCTTGTTTTAAAATGGATTTCCTCTGCAAAGCTATTCTTTATATCTCATCTAAACAGATAATAAATGGTAAAAGCCAAAAGCACATCAATAAAAAAATAATTCTGAAACTTGGCAGAATTAGAAAAAATAATTACATTTTATCCTATTTTGACCACAATTCAGTCTCATCTATTGCCAGCAAAATAAGACCACAAATATTCCAGTCTTTTTTAAGTCATTAAGATATTTGCTTTGAACTGCACTGGCAACTTCCAAAAATAAGCAGTAGCAAGAGAATGACATCAGCTTGTAGTCTCCATCTCCACAGAACTGGCTTTAAATTCTGATATTTAAAAGCCTGGCAAGCATGAAAGATCCTGCGCAGTTGCTCACAGGAGAGCTTACGGGACGTTGCACTCAGCCAAAAACACAAGCAGCTACTGCCCTGGGGATTTTGCAGCAGCCTGTAACGCACCCCCCAACCACACCCCACCTGTGGGGCTGGAGCTGACGCTGGGTAATGCTCAGATGCTCATTTGCAGAGACAACCAAACCATCCCAACACCACTGGTAGCCTCTCTTCCCCAGACACTCCACGCTAGAAGGCACATCACCCGTTTGGCTTGTGGGAAACCCATGAAAACTCGTTGTGAAGTTTGTTTGAGGTAGCCACACTCCGGGTCGTTCTGGTAAACCACCGCCAAGATCAGTCTTAACAAGGTCATCTCATTCCTTCCACAGCCCCACCACGCAACACGTCTCCACATTGCCAAATGGACACCTGCTCTGGCTACCATGTGGGGTATCCTCCAGCATCACACCTGTCCCACAAGCCGACCAAAAGGAAAGTGTGAGCAGACAGGTCCTGGTGGGTAAGGAGAAGGAGCCACACACCATGGGAAAGGCTGTAAGTCCTTCAGAGGATATTCCTGTGATCTGTGCTTGCCTGGACTCCAGACAGTGATGGGGTCTGGTCAAAAACGATGCAAATGTCCAGATGAGAAGACAGAGGTGATGGAGGAGGGGAAAGGCAAGAAGTAGTATCAGAGCTACCACAAACACATCTGCTCATTCTTACGGGATGGTGGTGGCTCTTGGGACCACTACTGCACAGGTGCACGGACGCAGCCAGGACCTCGGTCTCGAAGGCCACCAGAAGAGTCGCTATGAAAGAACAGTGGGACAGCCTCTGCTCCGCAGTGTAGCAGCAGCCCCATTGCAGCTAAGGCAGAACTGATTCTCCCAAATTCACTTGTGAAGACGCCTGTCACGGTTTAAGCCGAGCTAGCCATGCAACCACAATAGCAAACTGCTCAGTCCCTCCCCCACCCCACACCCCAATAGGGGAGAGAATCAAAAGGAAAGGGAGAAACTTAGATTGAGATAAACACAGTTTAATAAAACAACAAAATACTAATATATTACTAGTAAATATATCTATAAAATAGGAATAAAAGATACTCAAGGCAATTCCAAACAAACTCCGTCCGCACTAAGCAGTCAGTCCCAGGAACAGATACCACAGTCCTAAACAGCCGATTGAAAGGAGAGAAAAAAGGAAAAAGGCAGAAAAGCCCAGAGGCCTCTGCAAAATGGCAAAAGGTCGGACTAAACATCCCGACTGAAACTCCCCCAGCTGCGCCCCCGGGAGAGAGCAGAAGAGCAAAACTGGAAGGTCCCAACTCCCCTTAAATAATCAGCATGACGCTAATGGGATGGAATACTCTCACTGATCACTCTGTATGTCAGCCAAGCTCTGCCCCATCTGTGCCCCCCTTCCTCACTGCCTCACACCTGTGGGCAGAGCGCTCAGAGTGTCCTTGGCTCTCAGACCAGAGCAATTAAAAACATTAGCTCCGTGCTGGGGTGTTATCTCTTCTTAAACTAAGTCCAAATAATGGCTGTGCTGGCTATGAAAAAGAAAGGTTTCTAACTGCATGAAGAAAATTAGCCCATTTTCAGTCAAACCAGCACATACCCCAGGACAAGCAATGCTGCAACAAAAATGATCTAAAGACTCTTGCACAGATTTGCTTGCAGGACACAGACATTTGCATTAAACTAACCGATTATTTTTTCTATTCTTCTTCCCCTTTAATATTTGCACTGCATATGTTTGATCCTATTATTAAACATGATAAATAAGCTCTTGTTGAATAATTTTTTAAAAAGTACAAACCAGCGTGGGTAATATTGCCAACCAAGACTGAAGACAGAGAGCTGCTGTTATTTCTATATTTGAGTTATTGATTAAATGTAACATCCATAAAGCAGCAGTCAGAATTGTTATTCCACAAACACTCCTAGAGAAATAAAGACTTGGAACAAGTGCCAATCACATATACTCTTGTGGTTAAAATGCAATTAAACAAGGAAAGCATCCAATATACCCACAAGCCAAACAAAAATCACAGAAACCTGAACTGTGGAGCAAAGAAAGAAGGCAAATGTTTTAAAACATAATTCAAAAAATGAGAAGTGTCAATACAGGCTGTTGTTCGTAAGCCATTGTAAAAACTTTCAGGTTACATGTACGTGTATTATTTATACACAGGCAAAAGGGCTTTTTCCAAAATATGTCTCAGTAGGAAAAATCTTTTGAAACAGTAATGCTTTACTTATTCCAGAAAACCGTCTTTCTTTTTTATGCTTCCTTGTTTACTTTTGAAGGGTTTTTTTAAGCCATGAAAAGGATGGGAAGAAAAACACTCTCGAATTAACTATGTGAAACTTTTGCCCTCAGACTCTGTGGAAAGAAGGCTATTCTGAGACAAATCAGAGAGTGAAGAATAATACCAAATGAATGTACTGATTCAGCAGTCTCGGTTTGATCACCAGAAACTACTAGAGAGAGCAACATCCTCACTGAAGGCCGTCAGATTTGCCCAGAGCGCAGAACCAGAGGCAGAAGCCGTGCCAGGGGGACACCGGGGTTGGCCCCAGCAAGGCCCCTCAGCCCAGCCAAGCGAGCGGTGAGCCCTGCGCGCTGCCATCTCCCATGGAGGGAACAGACCGGGAGTTCTGGAAGAAGAAAGCCACACATCTTAACTGAGAAGATAAGCTTTCAAATCACACTTAATTTGTGGATCCCACACGGGCAAAAAAGGAGCAATCTCCAAACCAGCTACAGTTTCTATTAAATTCGGCCATCACACACTCATAGAATCAATAGAATAGAATCATAGAACCATTTCAGCTGGAAGAGACCCTCAGGATCATCAAATCCAACCATAACCTAACCTAACCTAACTCTAGCACTACACCATATCCTTAAGAACCTCGTCTAAACACCTTTTAAACACCTCCAGGGATGGTGACTCCACCACTTCCCTGGGCAGCCTGTTCCAATGCCTGACAACCCTTTCCATGAATAATTTTTTCTTAATATCCAATCTAAACCTTCCCTGGCACAACTTGAGGCCATTTCCTCTTGCCCTATCATTTGCTACTTGGGAGAAGAGACCAACACCTCCAGTAGTATTTATCTCCTCCAGTGGTGTTTAGCATAGGAGGCACCTATGCTATGGACACCAGCCGTGGTTCAGAGCTTCTCCTCTTTGGGGATGAGTCTCTAACCTGCCCTGCTCAGGGCAGGGGTTTGCTGTGGTATTTTCTGAGAAGCAGAGGTATGGTGGAGTTGACCTACCCGGCTGCTGCCTGCCAAAGCTGCCCCCAGAGAGCACAAGCTCACCCAAGTGAACTTTACCTGAGCAAAGCTATTGCTTCTGCTTCAGTTTTGTTTCCTCAAATTGATAGCTCAGGGCAATGATGGAGAAGGCAGAAAACGCACTTTTTACAAGGGCTGGAAAGAAACAGATTTTACAGGACAGATGGAGCGAACCAAGGCAAAGTGTTGAGGAACGTACTGTGCTTTGGACAACTTAATAAAACTCACATTACAAAAATCACTACAAATCATCTGCATGAGTTTAAAGTCTTGACCAAACCACAGGCGCTGCATTATCCCATAGCCTGCTTGCCACAGGTAAAAGGAAAAATTCTGCCTGATGCACTGGTACCTATTACAGAGCAATAATACACCACTCCCTTTTTTTGTTTGTTTGTTGGGTTTTTTTTAACCTCTAATGAGCTTGTTTTATTGCCCAAGCAGATCCAGGAATCTCTCCCATTGCAAACAGCCACCTGACAGCAGGCCAGAGCAGCTCTCTCCACAATAAGGACTGAGATGTCAAAATACACAAAGGCAAATTGATCTGATCGATCTCTTGGAGAGCTGAGAAGCACACAAGCCTCAGAGGCCTTTATTTTTTCCAATCTGCAATGAAAGGGCCTGGCAGTAAACTGGAGAGAGCCAGTTTTACAAGCTGGGAGGGAAATTATTATAGAACTGTAGCAGTTTGGGGATCTTCCAGCTGGTTTAAATTATTTGGCTTCCTTATGAACATACTGAAGGTGGAGGAAAGAAAACAACTAAACAAAAAAAACCCAACAACTCCTGAATGTCAGCCATGAGTGCTATAGGTATCACAGGAAACCAAGTCCTCAATTTATTCTCAAACACTTAATGTAGGGATGGGGACAGAGGGAGGAAGGAGAAATACAGAGGGGGAATTGAAGTTACTGCATCCTTATGCAAATACAGATAAAAGAAGCAGACCATCTCCTGCAATATCTTACACAAATGAGCAATATCAAGAGAGGGACCAGAGAGCAACACGGTTTACCCCGAGCTCCTCTGACTACAGCAGGCAGGTGCTCAGGTGAAGGGTAAACTCAGACTCCCCCAGAAAGTGCTGAACTGACCCCACTCTGCCACGGCTCAAAAAGCAGCTTTTACTGCTGGGTGAAATACCACTTCCCCAAGGGAAGAGGAGCTCGTTCTTTGCCTCCTTCATTTGGTTTTCCCTTTTTATTACACAGGCTGAGCTATTATACGTGCCACGCTGATAGTTTCTCAGGGAAACAGGAAAATTTCCAAAATGCTCAGAGAAGAAGGGGTTGTTTGTTTCAGTTGAAACTTTTTGGCTGTCTCAACCCAAATTCCCAGCTTTGCCAGCCCCACACTGCACTTTTGCAAACTCCAGAAGAAAAACAAGTGGCCTTGCATTGACCAACCTTCGGCAATCCAGGCTGGTGGGGACAAGGAGCAGCATCTTAATAGCCTCCTCTTTCTATCCCACCCCTGGGAAAAGTGTGACTGTTATTGAATGTGACTCTTTTTCTACATTTCTTATTTATAAAACGTCCAAAATAGAAAGAAAACATACTGTTCACTGAGAAATGCCTTTTTTTTTCCCCCGTACTGTTTTGGGGTTGTTGGTTGGTTTGGTTTTTTTTTCAGATGGTTAAGGTTAGTAACAAATACCAGTTCGGTTTAAGCCAAGCTTTCGAGGATGTCCAGGTTTGTTTGCTGGTGGTTTGTTTTGCTATTTCTTCATTAGGATGAATGTAATAAATTAATTTTCACGCTGCTGGGAGTCAACAGGAGCTCAGGCTTGTTCCCTGCTCCCCGTCTGCCTGGGCAGGGTCAGCAGCCTGGCAGCAGCGGCCGCATCTGGCACATGTTACAGCTCCATGGGCTGCACAGAGGCTCTTGCTGCCCTTCACCCATCTCCTGGGCACAGGGCAAGGCTTGCAGCCAGCCTGATGCAAACATAGGTGCGCGTGGAAGTATTTCAAACATGTAATTGGGATCCCGTGTGTGCCCCTCCGGTAACATCTCCAGAATAAGGACTGTATTATACCAGATCACACCCCTTGCCTCAGCCAACCATACCCTAGTTGCGCACAAACCCACTTTAAAACTCAAACATGCCAGATATTTATTTCAACTTCCTTTTCTCTCTTACTGACTCTGCAAGGTCACATCTGATATAAACAATATCAGCATTCACCAAGTTACGGAAAAGGAAGCCGAAACCCTACGGGATCCATTCCACTTTCACTTCTGTCAACGACCACCACTTGCTGATTTCACAGCAGGAATCATGACTCCCTTATTACTATTTTTTTAAAACAACTTTTGGTAGAGGGCCAGCACTTGATGAAGAACAAGACAATCCCACCGGGGTGCTGTTCATCCACATCCTGACAGCATCCCTGGCGCTAACCAGCCTGCCACTCAGGATTTACAATGCCTGTGCGAGCACATCACCGCTCGGGATCACCGTCACCCGGGAGGACACACTCCCGCTCCTGCCCTCTTTACCCAGCCCTGGTAACCATCAGCAGGACAGCGTGCATTGGGAATCTCACAGATCAGCCTACTCTCCTGAAACAAAGCACTCCAAGCCACATCCTAAAATCCTGGTGAAAGCTGCTGGAAGCCCCAGCAAGAAGAGTAGCAGCAGCAGCATGAGAGGGGGTATTCAGAGAGGTTAACTTTTGCCAAGGGAAATGAGCCTCCCCATGCACCCTTTTTGATCAGCAGTGACCGGGGAGGGGTGATACAGAGCCATCCTTTGGGGACCATCTTTCCATCAGCTACAGAGGGAGATCACCTCCCTCAAACTCAGCTCCCTCAAAACCCACACGGTCCCGATGCAGCTCAGGCTGTGACAACAATAATTAGAGCTACTGAGGGAGAAAAACTACCTTTTGAATCTGGTATTTATTGAGCAAAAGAGTGCAGGTTACTTTCACCTTCTTGGTGACCCTGCCTTTGAGTTCCCAGCAAATGATGCCAGCTTTGATGGAAAAATATGTTGTTGAGTCTCAAAAAGCATGGGGCTACCTTTTGCTTTGCTGCTCTGTGGGTCAATCAAAGAGACAGATTCATAAATGGAAAAGCTTCTGTCATCTCACAATAGCAGTACACAGGTTGCCTTTTGACAGGAAAAAAGAAATAAAAGACAACGACAAATAATGTTGATATGGTAACACATGTTTAAAACCAGTAATGAGAAAGCCAGAGGAGAGTTTATGCAGAGCCCCAAGTGCCAGCCAGTCTTACAGCACTTAGAGGCAGAGGCAACTCTGGAAAAACAAGGTGGGGCTATTTGCTTTATGCTTGCAGGTTTTCTGTGTCAATGCCATCACCCCTCAGTCATCTGCTTCAGCTGCGACCCAGAGACCAAACAGTTCCTGAGATGCTGATCTGGGACAGGCTCTTTGGGACCCACGCACCTTGGGTGTGAGAGGGGAGCACCTGGCGGCCCCACAGCCGCTGTGTCTCACCACAGAGCCCATCTCCTGATGATCGCTGCCAAACCGAGCACGAGCCGCGCTGCTGGGCTTCTCCTCAGGGACAAATTGTGGTAACAATCACCTGTGTCTGTTTGTATGTAAGCATGCTGCCCACTCCACAGTCCACTGCAGTACCTATCAGGCGGTTCTCTAGAAACGTATAGCCTATGGCCATACTTGCCATCAGAAGTTCCAAGGACTTTGCCTCCAGAATGGCAGAGTGTATTAAACCAAATAATCTACAGCAGTGCCTAGCACAGAAAAAAACTGCAACATCACCTCTGTGGGGGACTACGGTGGGTCTGTGGATTCCATGAGGGCATGGGAACAGAGATTGACCTTGAAGACATTGATGTGTACCCATGAGAAAGAAGGGAGTTAAAGAGTATCCAGAGATATTAAGGTGTACCTGTGAGAAAGAAGGGAGTAAAAGACTAACATTGACGATAGCAAAATTACCCAATGACATGTTACTACTGCAGCCGGTAACCAATAGCAAAAAGACACATGAGCTGGTAAAGACTATATAAAAAAGAGTTTGTGGCAATAAATGAAGACTGCTGTCTGTACATAAGAAGAACTTTGTCTATGTCATTTGTCCGCCTCAACCGCGACACACCACCACTGGAAATGAAGCAGGAGGATATAGGAAATCCCTTGTGCTCTCAAAAAAGCAGCTAGTGACTGTGCTCGATACAACAGATCTTCACCAGCAAGTAAACATTTTTGTCAAACAAACATACAGCTTTCCATCCCAAATGACTTCCCTGCTTTCTGCAGAAGTACCAGTTATCTAGCCTTCCAGATGTCCGCAAGCTGCTTCATGGCCACTTTTCGGAGCAAGCGTGCGGAAAATGTAGAACTGTTCCCAAAATGAAGCTAACCACTCTACAGGAACTGCAGCTGTGACTCCTAACATTCCTAACACTGGTTTCCTAAAGTGTATTTTGTTGGCAGTCACTCAATTCAAGTCAACCACGCAAAAAACAAAAAAAAAATCCCCAAACACCCATACCGACACTCTTATGAGAATGAGAANAAAAAAAAAAAAAAAAAAAAAAAAAAAAAAAAAAAAAACACCAAACCAAAACAAAAAAAACAATACATGCCCAACTGTTGTTTCTTCAGGACTTCTCTGTCCATGCTGTTACAGGGAATTTGCAAGACCACTTCACAGCTCTGCAACATCTGCAGCATCTGCTGCGTGCATCCCCATCCCACAGCAGCTCCATGCTGCTGGGGCATTGCGGGAGCCTGGGCTGTCAGAGACTCCGAGGCACCGCAACAGCCTCCCCGTAACACATTGCAAACACTGTTCTTACGTTTGGGTTTAACACTGAGAAGTGGGTGATCATTTCACCAGTTTTGTCCCACTGCTGATTTAGGACTCAGCACTGCAGTGACAGCCTGAAACCTGCTTCAAAGCATTAATATCGGTGACTGAGAGAAAGGGCTGGTACAGACAGACAGACTGCCACGGCACAGATTTTATGGGACACATTCAGGATCTTTACCCCACTGTGGACTGACAGCAACCCAAAGGGCTTTGTGGTTTCTGTTCCTTTGACTGCTTAAAAAAGGATGCACTCCATCTTTTTTAAGACGACAGCTGACACATTTCAAAATCTCCTTTTAATTTCTATCCCAAGAACAGAGAAGTGAATGGTAAGGCTGGGTAAAGAAATACAGTTTCAGAGAAAAAACACTGCAAAATGAACATTGTTCCCAAGATTTCAACAGGGATGACTCCCAATTCCAGGAGGAAAGACACCCCATTTACATTAAAAATATGCTGTTATGAGACTAGAG
This sequence comes from Pampusana beccarii, assembly GCA_013399365.1. NCBI lineage: Eukaryota > Metazoa > Chordata > Aves > Columbiformes > Columbidae > Pampusana > Pampusana beccarii. The sequence goes on along the minus strand of VWYH01003949.1, from coordinate 402,996 downwards.
CTTCAAATTACAGGAGTCAAAGAAAAGCAATTTTTTAAACACCACTAACTTTTTTTTCACCTGTCTATTTCTAGCCAGAAACCTGTTAGATTATGTTTTTTCCTAGACTCTAAGGCATATGCTTTTCTCCAGGAGACTGAACCACTGCCAAAACCGCACTGCTATCCAAGGATCTTAACACACTTTGCAAAAACATTAATTAAAACTCACACAGCAAGAAGAAGGGAGTAAGGCTGGATCTTTTGTTTCACAGCAAGGAAAATACCACCACCAAAAGAAAAAAAAACCAACAAAAGGATTTGACAACACACCAGCCATCTCAAAGAAAACACGCTGAAGAGGATGGCAGAGGTGATACTGGGAGGGCAGAGAGGTGGAGGAGGGAAGAGGAAAACTCAGCATTTTATCTCTCAGCAGTGCTTTTACTAGACTATGAGTCTACTATGCAGTACTAGGTTGGTTGAGATTGAAGATGGAGTTTTCTCAATCCTGGCCCTTCTCTGCTTTCTCACCACACCTACACGATTGCCACATCCAAATACACGATCCACACCATCCAAAACTAAGCAGTTTTTAATTATCGTATCTCACTGTAAGGACACCTCAGCTGTACTTCTTTCAAGATTTGTCATAGAGTCACTATTTCTTTCTGCAGCATGATTTCCCACTCAAGTATGGGAAAACGAAGGCAATAGCTATTTAAATGCAATTTGCAACATGGCCTGCTTGTGCTAATTTCTTGCTGTCTTCTGGGAAGATTTTCCTACATCAGGTACCTAATCCATAAATATGCATCCATTTCCTTAACAACTTTGTGGACAAAAGAAAAGTAGAACTAAAGTGACAATTTAATTTCTACCGAACAGCACACATTAATTCCTTTATAATACATAAACACCATTCCATCAAAGTGAACTAAGGTTAGGAAGGCCATTAATATCTCCTACCAATGTGGCAGGGCTAGAAAGTGAAATAAGACATTAGACAATATTTTCTGGTTTTATAATTGTTATTGCCCTTAAAAATATCACCAAATAGCAAACTCTCTGGAAGCAGCGACTGATCAGTCGTTTTGCAGACAGAAAGAACAGCCTGAAAAGCTGCGAGTTCAGCAGCAAAACAGCAGTGATTACCCAAAGGCAGGATGTCAGGGGACATCGCAATTCACTACAGACTGCAGCAGGTCTCTATCCAAAAGGCAGGCACACGTCCTGAGCAGAGATCCTTTCCATTTGAGCCACCCAGAGCGAGGACAGCATGGAAGCAGGAGGAGAGCAGAGGAACCAGAGGAGCAGAGTTGTTTAGGCTCTGTTTCTTAACATAAATAGCTCCGTATAAAAGGCTTTGCTGAACCAGAAAAACAGAAGACTATAAAGGAAATCTGAAACCCCTCATGCTCGTGCATTTCCAGCTCTTTGCACCCCAGTACATAGCTGACACTGTGGCATCCATGCGCAGAGCCTGACAGACACCAAAGGCAGCTCCTCACGACAGAAACGTTCCGCCTTCACGTCAGGTTTAGAGACTATACCACAGTCTATTTTTGTTATGGAAAAGAATGTTTTCAGATCAAATTTGTTTCCAAAACAAAGGAATTCACCTCCCAAAGCCTGCCAGGGAGCGGGGAGAACAACATTCCTTCCTCCGCTCTCAGGAAATTAAAGTTACCCGACTGCTGGGAGGTGTTAAGAAGCCTCAGTCTCTTCCTGATGCCAGTACTGAAAGGTGCCAAATGCCTTCACCTCACAGTGCCGCCAGAGGATGGCGAAGGAGCCGAGCACCACACATGCAAGCTCATGCAGAAAGTTTATTTTGTTTCCTCTGAGCCAGAAACACTTCAGACCACTAATATATGCAGCTTCAAGTTATTTCCTCTTTAGCTTTTTTTCCCTTAAGCTAAAAAGGAGCTGGCACTGTTGCTGAGTGATGGGTGTTTCTTAGTGCGGGGCTGGAACGCCATTCCTCTGAAGCTGTTGCTCACAGCTGACGGACAGAACAACCCAGCCCACAGAGGACTTTTCCCTCACCCAGCAGCAACCTAAACTACATCCCATCAAACAGAAGCTACAGTATTGCCTGATGTGTCCAGAGGGCAGCTGCAGCGAAGGAAAGCCCCAACTTCACCTGCCGGCTGAAGAAAGGTCATTCAGGCCTGGGGTTGTGCCAGGGATGAGGATGACCGTGCCTACACACCTTCCGAGGGGGACAGAGATTAAAGAAGTGCCCACCCTTCCCCTAGGGATTCAGCAGCCCTTTTGCTGTCTGGCCAAAAGGGAGCAAATCACCACTGCTCAGTAAAAGGCATTCTTGTTACAGGACTTTGTGGATGGAAATCCATAGCAGAGACAGCAAAAAAGACACGGATCCCTCTGGGAAGCACACTACCAGGAAAAGAAAGACAATCATCCTCTTCTGAAGCTATGATTCATATTAGCTTTGCTTATAGGCTACATCACTTCAACACAATCATTCAGACTGACACAATGGGCAAGAAACACCCCATCAGCATAGAAAAGGAAACTTATCCAATATGCTCATGAAAAGAGAGCTGAGGTCTCCAAAAGGCCTGATACAATGAGAACTATAATGTCTCTGGGAGTCCAGAAGAAAGCAAGAAGAATCAAGTTTTTTGACTAACATGATGTGAAAGTGTCGATAAGTTTTAAGTCCAGTTTAAGTTTCAGTTCTCGGCTCACTTAGAATTGTTTTGCACTAGCATACAAAACAGCATAAGCACGAGCCACTATCCAAAATAACTCAACTTCATTTTTCCTGTTTGCAAGTTGCCAAGATAAAGCAGGAGGTTCTCTACTGCTTCATTCTCCTATAAAGAGACCTTAAACATATTTTGTGGGGATACTCGTGGTATGTTTTCTATCCCACGCGCTTGCAGTTGCCGATGTTTTTTGTTCTGTGCTTTCTCAAAATGGCTGCAAGTCAGAATGAAAAGCATAAGTTTCTGAAGCTGCTGATATTTTCATGGCACTTGACCAAAGGAAATAAATAAAAACAAAAACAAGCAGTCTAAACATACCCTTCTCCTTGGCAAATGCAAAGGCAGTTTCTCTGGAGAGTCTCAGCCATTGTCACTATACAAAGCTTGCCTAGACAACACCAGTAAGAAGGTTATTACTTTATTTAGTGACAACCCATGGCAATATTTGTGTCCCCTCTCCAGGAACAGTTATGTTTCAAAAAGAGTTGCTGCTGGGTTCTTCACACTTTAACACCAGTTTTGTAGCTCACTTGACAGTCCTTTTAGTTTTGTGCATCTACACTTTAACACATAGGCACAAAAAGGAATGAAGACCAAAACAGATGCACAAATGCAAGGGTTAAATGGGCATAAATTGGCCATTGAGGCATTTAGGCTGGGAAAAGAGCTTTCCAGTCAAACTTGTCAGACTGTGGAGCAGCCTTCCAAGAGCAGCCATGGACACGATCCAACTGGACATGAGGCAGCACTGAGCCAGTCTGTGAAGTGAATTAGATAACAGAGGACTATGTCTGATGAGCTGAGTAGTCCTTACCATCCGATGTTCCTCTGACAGAATACAGATTACTTTTAAAAGTGACCACCTGCAGAATATCTTCTGGATTGCATTGGTTTATTTAGGTTTTGGGCTTTTTCTTTTACTGAATCAGAGAGTATACCTCTCTTCTTTCTAAAGCCACAGCAGCTCCCATCAGAGAAGCTATTTAAGAAAATAAGCATTAACAGATTGGAAAAAGCTTTTTAAATTAATGGTCTAAAATTCACCAAGCCAAGTTTAAGAAGGTGAAAAGAATCCCACAGCTAGGGCTTAGTGGGCCGGTCAGATCTGCACTGTTAGCTATTCACTAAGCTTGCAGGGGCCAGAGTCTTGTCACAAGGATACCAGAGATGCAGAAACCTCAGCTGTACCAAGCACAAACAGAGCTACGGTGATCCACACCAGCTGTTTGGTCACAATGACCCAGTAATCATCATGATTATGTGTCCCAGTTACCGGGGGACTCTGCTGGGGGGATTAGCAGGTCATGATCATCACACTAAGCTCTGCTCAAAAGGGCATTAAACGTGAGCACTAAACGTTCAAAATAATTTCCTGCTCACGTACTTCAGTGTTTGGGAGCCCTAATTGGTAGAGAGCATTACCGCTTCTGAGTGATTGCGCCGGGAATCCCACGTCTCAAAAGCAGGCCCTGGGAGCACCATCTGGACTCGCTCAAGAGCCCTTCAACCTAATCCTGTTGAAAACTAAAGTCTTCTTCAAACCTAAGTTGCGGGATGACCATACCATACCAAATTCCCAGGACTCCTGCCTCCCCAGAAGCCTCCTCCATGTCCTGGCAGAATTACCAGGGGGACAATAACACACCAGAACACACTTCAAACCACCCCACTAAATCAAAGTCAGTAACCTCAAATTCTGGGCCACGGCAGGGAGGCATGTTTTATGATGATGCAAAACATCTCTCTTGATTTTGATGCAAAAATAGGTCCCTTTTTTAGGCTCTCATATACGTGTTTTCTTCCTTAATAGTTTTTTTAAAGAAGATATTGGACATAAGACCTGCCATCTATTAAAATATAAGCTTTGAAGGTAGAAAACACTTCTAGAAATTATCTTGGGAATATTGCTGAACTTTATCATATTTGGAGTCATCATTCTTTCCATACAAGTGTGCACTTCATTACCTAGTAATGGAACAATAATTGCTCTTCAGTTATGCAAGATGCACCTCTAATTTGTAAGGGGTTTCTGAAGAGGTAATGACAGATGCTTAAAAAAATGAAATGTGAAAATATGAAACTTGTTCTGTAAAAGATAATTGTATCCATGGAGTAGTCTGCCAGCTGGGTCAGCTGGTATAAAGGAATGATGCTGATGTTCTGTCTTATGTATTCTTGAACAGTGACCCTGGAGCCAAATTAATCATATTACTTTGTGCTTTAATCTGACTAAACCTCACAAATGAAGCGTCATCAGTGTAGGTTAACACCTGACACACCTGCTTTCCTGAGAGCTTCCTGCACACTCTAGGTGCAGAGAACAGACTTCAGCAGAAATTATACTTCCCAATTATAAAACATGAGTGTGAAATAAAGATATATGTCTCTGTTTTTGCTAGTTTCTAAAACTAGATTCAATATGAAACCTGCTAGGAACTATATAGTGGGGGACAATCTTGTGTTAAAAAAGATGATTTATCCAAATTTTCTCCATCTCCTTTCCTCAAACTTTACTACTGTGAACAAGGGCTCACCGCAGCATTTCGAAGAGCCCATGTTCACTCACAGCCCTTCCAGACAAAATGTCAACTCCAGACTCCGAGCACTTGCGTTCACTGAGGATTCCATGGCAATGTTTGCAAGATCAAGAGCAGCACACCATCCAAATGTCATCTGTGTGTGCAGATGCAGTATCAAGTGCACCTCCTCGTATGACTAATTTTCCAATTAAGATTGAAACAGTGTTGTGCTAGAAACACAACAAACACACGGGAAGATCTCGTTGTTGCCCCATAGGGATTTATTATCAAAGATACGCTAATTTTTCTTTAATCTACTTGTTTTTACTCAGCAAAGTACTGACTTTTACAATATGTAAATTTTGCACTGCAAAAGTTAATTGTATTTGACTGCTTTGAAACAGTTTAGCATGACAACCACAGGAAAAAATTCAAAAAGAAGAAGACTGGCAAAGGTTTAGAAAGCTTCCGTCACTTACTCCAATTGCTATGCCATAGCAGGACCTAAACTACCTAATCTGAGACTTGTTCAGATCCCAGTACATAAACTGCATCACAACAGCAACTGCTGGGTATTCATACCCAGAAGAAACTCAGACTTTCACTCTCCCTGGAAGAACGATAAAATAACTATCACAGACTGCAAAACTTTCAGCTAGGAGAGCCCTGTTTAATCTAGTGGAAAAAAAAGACATAATGAGATGCAGTGCTTGGAAGCTGAAATTAGATAAATCAGGCTAGAAGTAGGCACACATATCACTGCAACCATCCACCTAAGGATACCTCAAATACTCCATCACATCAAGTCAAGTCAGGGCTGCACTGCCTCGCTGACAGATGTGCGACACAGCTCAAAGAGAAGTGCAGGCTTCACACAGTAATTCTTAGACGAAGCTTTGTCTCTTGCACCATGCTCCAGCTCAGATTAGATGATCATAAATGGTCCCTCTTGACCTTAAAAATTTACAGTGACACTCCTGGTAATGGTAAAAATGTCTTCAAGGAGTTGTAGCTCTGCACAAGCCTGAGAGATTGCAAATTGCATGACAGTTTTGTGCCAATAGCCTGTGTCATTTCCATCCCCTACAAACTGTCTGAGGGCCAGGGACAGAGCTGGGCTGGACAGCTGGCATTCGGGAACCAAACTTAGTCCCTTGCTCCTTGTTTTGCAGCAGCTGAAAGAACAGTAAAAAAACACCATGTACCTTAACGAAGCAGCTCCCCCCAAAACATCAGCTGCCTGACGATATCAGGCACTTTGAAAAGAAAGAAATCCAGGTCTAATTCACATTTCCCAGCGGAAAGTTGCTCCAATGTGGTCTTCATAAAAATGGCGCAGCAGGAACGACAAAAAAATTCTCCCCTCTCCAAATAACCAAGCAATTTTAAAATAGTTAATCCTGGAAATGCTCTCAAAAGATTAGCTGTGGCTCAACAAACTTTAAAGATGATCATTTTTAATTTAATTTAAAGTTGAACATCCTTGTGTAATAATGGCAGAGATGAAGGACTATTAGGGAATAATCTTGTTTACGGATCAGTGAACTCAGAAGATTGCCAAGACACTGTGAAGCATATTCCTTATTCACACCTCATAATTAACTGAGTGCTCTGCTGAGACAGGAAGCTGCAATATTAAAGTCATCTTTGTTATTAGAAAGCTGCTCATTTGCGCTGGGATGCCACTATGGGGTTCTCATTGAGTTCTGGCATTTCCAAACTCCCAGGAGAAAGCACCTTCAATCCATTAAAACAGCAGACTCCCAAAGTGTAACGGAGTGCAGAGAAAGCCTTTGGTCTATGACAAAAACACGGTTTGTGCAGAGAGAAAAACACCTCTCTCCTTCCCTAATGCCATCTGGAAGCCCTTCTCTTTTAAAGGCAATTGAAAGAAGAAAATGCAGTTCTCTTAATTAATTCACATTGAAAGGCGCTTTTGGTGGAGTCAAGAGGCCAAATCAGATCAAAGTAAATAATGCAACAAATAGTGACATGAAAGCCCTGGCACAGCAGCTATCACGGCTTGCACTGCCTACATCTTCATACGTGAAAACAACAAAGGCTGAACCTTTCCGCTTGTAGGAAAAGGGAGGGGAATGGGGGGCTCTATTTTTTCAGCAAATTTTAAGCAAGAAATGGTCAATTTATCAGGAAAAATAGGAAGACTTTCGCTGAGGTAGATCTGCTTAAGATTTGGGAAATCCTGGATTAAGCCTCTGCTTTGTGACAGATTTTGTTTGTGAATTCAGGCAAACGCTCGCACTTTCTGCCCTTTGGTTCAGAGGTAACACGTCTCCCCGGCTGATGGAGCACAGACACTCGGATGGAGAGGACACCAGCTAAGACATCAGCTGCAGCCCCTTTGCACTGTAACTACACTGCAGAGAAAAGAAAACCGCTAAAGCCAACAAAAAGCAATGAGAAGGACTCAATCTCGTGGGCAGCCCACGAGCTTTGCCCAAACCAGCTTACGCAGTTATTACTCATCTCCAAATAGCAGTTAAGAAAGGGAGGATATATTGTAAACCTGTATCTGGGTAACTGAGGCCCAGATACAGCAGCTACAGAGTTTGATGGTGTCATCTCTGGCCCTGAAATCAGCCGGGCCCACCTTAGCCAAATTCAGCGTCTTGCTCCGGCCCTTCCCCTGTAATCGGGAACAGGCCAGTCGCAGGATGCTCTTCAGCCAAAGCTAGTGCACAGGATTCAAAACACAGTATTAAAAGATACTCAGGTTTTCCATTCAGGTTTTTACTATACATCTCAATTACCTACACAGACTGCAGTCAGAACAAAATAATAAATAATAACGAAAACAAGGGTGGTGCCATAAATCAGCACAGAAAATAGGAATAGCATAAGCATCCGTCACGTTTAGAAAGAAATGGAACATAAACAACAAGCAATAATACACTAAATAAAAATTCAAGGTGTCCCTGCATCTGAAGTATGACATGTTATTCCAAGATGTCACCTTCCTCCACCCAGTTTCCAAAAAATCTAATAATAAGTACAGGAAAGGGTAATAAGGCTCATCAGACACAAGGAGTGGCTTTTGTGTTAGGAGATATTCAACAGGACAGGGCTCTCCACCTTGGAAAAGGAGTATATATAAACATACTATAAAATTATGAAGGGCTTGGGGAAGTGAACCACAGAAATTACTTCCTACTTCTTATCACACAAAGTCAAAGAGCTCCCAAAGAAATTAGCAGTTTTCAAGCAAGATTTCTTCATACAGTGTGCAACTAAGTCACAGAACTCATTGTGACAAGATATCTTCAAAGTCAGAGGAGAGAAGGGCTCTAAAAAGGGAATTAGGCAACTCCACAGAAGACAGGGTCCATGGAGAGTCTTAAACACAGTGCTCCAGATAAAGCGTCCAAATCCATAGACTACATCACTGAATGGCACACGTTCAGCATGCACTGTGAGGAAAGATAACCACGTACTGGCCCCATTCCCACTCTTTTCTTCTCTGTAAGCATCCAGTAATGACCACAGTGAGAAAACAGATACTAGAGCTAGATGAACCAGTGGTTTGATATGGTATTCCCACAATGTTCTTCTCTTGTGTTGAAAATACTGATATGAGCTTGACAGACAAATCCTAATATAAAGTACAAAGAGTTCTATTTTTTTTTCCTGAAGAAGTATAATGCAGAAGTTACTATATTCATATACTTGCATAGCACTAGACCAACTGCATGAACAAATGCCTTCTGGGCGGAAAGTTGTTCATCATCTCTAAAAGTTTATATAGGCAACGAATGAAGGAATTTGGTTTTCCGTATTGAGTAATTCCATGATGGAGATACCATTCAGGATCATAAGCAGGGTCATGATAGTGAATCCACAGTACATCAGCCAAGATCAGCAAAGGAATGCTGATCCGTAATGGACAGATTAGGAAGACCAGCATTAGCAGCCATTGAGAGCATAGACTAGGTGACAGCTTTCTAAAGATGAATATTCCTCATGCTTGTACCAAGAAGATTTATACTCTAAGCAATTCATCATCTGAAATAAATGTGTGACATAATTGACACTGGAGAGAATGGGGGCAAAGAGAGAGAAGAACAACAACAAATGGATTGAGCATACTACCAAAATACAAAAGAAACATCTCTGCTTCAAACATTTACAGATAACCCACAGACGCAGCAGTGATTCAAGCTGCTGTCATGAGATTAGGCAGAGATTATGGCAAATGCAATTAAATAAAGCAACGTCAAAATATTGCAAGAGAATCCAAGCCCACCATTTCACAGCAGCTTTGCCTCTGCAGAAATATCTAAACATCGTCTTGCAAGAATGATACATGGAACAGTGTTGTATGGTCGGATAAAATTGCATTTTATGGGCGTGAAATAAAGGGAATGTTCTCTCTCCCACTCCTAACTGATAATTACTCTTTCCCTGAATTTTATTTTGAACAATCAATAAAGTCCTTGTCTCCATGGAAAACACAGAAAAGATGGTTTTTCCTTCCAATTTTCCTCTTCTAAAATGAACACCCAGCAGGTTTGCTGGCATCTTTCACAGACTAAAATGAGCTATGTTTTATTCCACAGTTTCTGTACTAGTACAAGCAAAGTGCCACCATAGCTGGTTTCAAAGTACAAATTTCATGCTTAGTATTTCCTTACTCTACAGCTGATTTGCAAAAACAAGGGATTCATGGGTCACAAAACGAGAGATTTGAGCAGACATCAAGCCCCCAGCCTGAACAAAGGACCTACGGCAAACACACTGCCAACCAAAGCTTTAAACAGAGGGAACAACTGCATTATCCGCACGGCAAAAGAATGATACTCTCTTAAGACAACCAAACCTAAATTTAAGAAAGGCAGTTAAAAGAAGTAGAGCAACAAAACCCACAACTTATTTCAGCGGAGGATTTTCATTTAGGCTGCCCCATAATCGGTTGCAGCAGATAATGAGAACTCATAAGGCAAAGCAGAGCGTGGCCAGATTCTGCGAGACCTGTCAGGCCTGGAAAGCAAACACCCCATAGCAGCGTTCCAAGCTGTGGCGAATGCACTTGACCTGCTGCCCCACAGCCAAACCAGCAGCAGTTTGGTCCAGGCTCCAGAGGAGGTAAAGGCCTGAACCGCAGCCAGGCCAAGAACTCCTCCCAGGAGACCCACAGGGAAGCAGAACGGCACATTGAACGCCGGTGGCCTGTGGGTGCAAGGAGTCTCATGCAGATTTTTCCTACTGTATGCAATTTGACTACGAGTCAACCACTTCATTCTATAAATACGACAGCCTAGATGAGCCCACTTTGAGCTCTCCCTGCTAAATGAGTGAGCTGTGTGGCAATGGTTTTACTACTCACAGGTCAGTGGATGAGCCCAATTCAAGTTCAATATTAATCACGTAGCTTAAGTAGATGCACACCAAATGTAATGGATTATTTAGAGATATAACGCTGTATGATTTTTAATACACTCTTTGATTCATGTTACTTAGTAGACTAGATTTGCTAAAATTTTAAGCTCGTATCTGCAGACTACACTAAACGCCTGCAAGATAAAGTCTAGCTTGCATTTTGCTGGGAAAAATGGGACTGATTGGGAAAACAACGATCCAAGGCTAACGCAGAGACATCACAGACATCTGGAAAGTGGGGGCTTTTTTGCACTTCGCTGAGAAGAAAGGATTTATCCAGACAAAACAGCACCTTCAAGGATATGGACCAAAAACAATGTCCACAACTGAACAAAACAAGGGCCCATGTGGAGTCAGGGTAAAAGGGTCCAATGGGGAGCAAAGGACCTGGTGGTGAAATTTTGCTATTGGACTGAATCCTGGTGTGAGTGGTCTGTAAAGATATAAAAGTTTGTAGTTTTCTGTGGTCAGGCAGACCTCTGTGCAGATACCCAGCTTGAGCCAGCCCTTCTGCTATTCTACTCCATTACATCTTTTTATTTTCTGAGAATTTCGTTTCCCAAAAGTCTGTTTTCCACGTGGCTAAGGGCCTCACCTGAAAGTTTGCCACGAGAGCTTTTAAAATAGGCTCCAGAGTGAACAGTTACCAGGGAGAGAAGAATCCTCAAAGTTTGCACTGCGATGGGCATGGGCCTCACCTGAAAGTTTTTCTCCAGAACTCCAAGACACAGCCCCTGGAGCGAATGGTTATCAGGGAGGGAAAACACCTGAAAGTTTGCTTTGTGAATGGATACAGGCACCTAGAGAGAAGGTAAGCAGCATTCGGCTTGGCGGATTTCCCCCATGCAGTAAATACTAGACTGAACCCGCCACTGAACTCTTTTAAGTCACGCTTCTCTTTAAGAAACCTAAACATTGTTCTGTAGTAAGCAGAACCCTAAAATCACTCCTTCACGACACAAGCGCAAACCTTGTCTTTCAAAACTCACTTCAGCCAGTACCTGAACGTCAGCATGGATGCTTGGGAATGTGGAATGCATTTACAAGGGTCCCTTCTGTACTGCAGCTTCCTGGACATTCACATTCTGGAAATTGCTTAAAAGAATAGCAACAAAAAAAAAAATAAATCTGCATTTCAAAGATCTGCAGTTGGGAGAGAAAAGTGCATTCCAGCATTTCCAAGACAAGTAGAGGATTAAGGTTTTTAATGCACTAGTTGGAAAAGAATATTGGGATAACTGAATTAGAAACGTGAAAATGGATTTACTACTGTTCTTCTTTAGATTAAGTTGACGATTAAGTTTCTAGTCAGGGAAGGACCTGTTTGTCTTGGAAAGCATACTGGGAGGATGGGAGAAGCATTAGACATGCTAACAGATTTTGTCTTTTTAAACCCAATATTAAATCTTACTAGCTATAAAAATACTTCACATTTAAAAAAAAAAAAAAAATCAAAGTAACACTCATCACACAACTGGAACCATCCACCTCAAGTTGTATTTGATGAGACAGCTGTCCTCATGGTTTTGAGCAAATGATTGCTTGTATCAGTCTGTGAAAACCTAAAGCCACGTAACTTAGCCCTAAGATTGTGCTGTCCTTCACTTAATACATGCTGTGATTATCAGGTTCACAGAGGAGACACGGACCAGCTCAGAAAGCATCAGTCCTTAATGAGGTAGGCAGTTACAGCTGAACCCTTCACTCCTGAGAACAGCCTAAAAGTTTCTGCTAGATGTGCAAAAATGCGCCTGGAAATCAAAGATGTGAGAGAGAAACTGTTCAGTTAGATTAGCTCTGGGGAAATACCTGCAATAATCCGGGTATCATCTATCTTCACATGTTGTGGTTTGGTTTTTGTATTTTCTGGGTGGCTGAAATAGCATCCTGTGTCAAACTAACCCAGATTTACTGCAAGGAAAATGACCTGGCAAGCCATTAAGGTTTTTCTGTTTCTCAGCCGCTGTTAATTCCTTGACACTGGTTTACAGGGTTTTCAGACAAAGCAAATGAACGCAGGCACACTGCTATTTCAAACAGGAGTTTAATGAGACTGCCATGAACTGTGAATAGAAAGGCAGTCCTGTGAAGTAAAGGGAATGAACAGAGTCTCCTGTGAGTCAGCTCTGGGACACACAGACTGCACCTACAAATTGGGGATTTCCAATTAGCAACACAGGGAACAGAAGAGGCTGATGTACAATGAAGTGACCGCAACTGCAGTGCTTAAATGCAACTCCCATTAATAAGAGAAAAAAAAAAAAAGACAACAACAGCAACAACAAAAAACACAAAACAAAAACAAACAAACAAGAAAGCAAAAAAACCCCCACAAAACTCCCTCTGCACATGAATGAATAAGTGATCAGCATTTTTCAAAAGATGGTGAGGGAGAAGGAAAAAAAAACAAAAACACCAGGAAAAAAACAACCACAGTCATTAACTTTTCCTCCTGATTCTGTTTTTTGCAGTCTGGTTCTTCATCCCAAGCACAGTTTCCACTTACAAATTCACAAAAATGGATTTTTAGGCACTAAATGAAAGTCTAAAGGATCTTTAAAAGACTAAAAAGTCTCCCCGCACAAAAAAAAAAAAAAGTAGCTAAAATACGTTAAGTCATCATCAGCTAAGAAAAATATAATCAAACTCAGTCTTGGCCTTTTCTGACATTAAATGTACATGAAGCCAAACTACATAAGTTTATTTGCTGCTTACTGGAATAAACACGACCTCTTGATACTGTCACATGCTAACAGTCCAGGGGATATTGTTTACTTTCCACATCCTCCTCAGAAGGATTTTAAAAGAGGAAGAGAGGTTTTTTCCTGTATCACAAGACAAAACGCACTATCCTGAAGGGCAGCTAAAATGATCCAAAGAAGGAAGTAAAATTTAAAACCCAGCTTCTTTTATTCAAACAAGTGCACGCACAAATACCTGCTTTTCCACGCACAAATAAGCCAAGAGTGCAAGCAACTGTGGTTCTGCACCACCCTGACCAGCAGAGCAGAGCAGAGCAGGCTCCTGGCTTTCGCCTGGCTCTCCGCGCTCCCTCCTCCTCAAACGCAGGGAGAATTCCTGAGTTACGTACAGGGTGGAGGAGAGCTGAACCCCCAAAGCTGGAGAAAAAGAGATCAAAAAGAAACCAGGCTTTGCTGAGAGCTGGAAAACCCCGGAGGGACCTTGCCTCCTGGCTGGGCAAAGCTCCCACAGCAGGAGGTTGAATCTGAAAGATGAGAGGAGCGGGGACCACGTGGAGGATGCGATGCGCAGTACAAGGACAAGGATGAGGGCCCTTGAATCGGCTAGGCAAGGACTTTGGGGCTAGGAGTATAGGAGGGACCCTGGGAGAGGGAATTAATCACAACAGCTTTTGAGGAAAGCAACGAGATCCAAAAGGCAAGGATTGGAAGCAATTAAATGACTAAGGAGAAGCAAGCAAGCAAAGATACGAGGGCAGGCTGGAGTAGACAAGGCAGGACATCAAACTGGGGAGAGAGGAAGGAAGGGGCTGCCAGAAGAAACTGACAACCCAGGGTTTATTCCTCTCTGAGTCTGGAAGGGAACACCATGCCATTGTGCCTCCTCAGTCAGCAAATACCTAAGGGGAAAAGTTCCCTGTCTCTTCATGCTGACTCCTATAGAGCACAATCTACTGCAGCCACCAGCCGGTCTGCTTCCTCACGCAGCCACTGTCAATGATGTAGATTCAAAGGTTCCAGTCCAACTGTTCACACCCATGTGCTTCCCCACTGCAAAATTTCTGGCTATTCACTTTACTTGTTTTGAAAAGTAAGGAAATTACACATCCAGAAGCTATGCCAAAGGTACTTTAAAAAGATTACAGACTGAAGAAACAAACTGTGAGGAAATACCAGCACTTGGTAGTTTGTATATAGAGAAATTATCAAGAAGTTGTTAATCTTGAATAACATGAAGTAAATAGGGCATTGGGCCATGCTCTGGACAAGGAAGAAACAAAATATTGAATAGTTGCTCATTAAGTGAGCACCATCCATTCTGGGCAATGAATAGGGCAGGGATCATGCAGAAAAAAATGGTATGTGATAGTGTAATTAAAGACTGTCATGATATAAACACACAACAGGGCCAAAATTAAATCAGGCCTTTCTTGCTTGGTGAGTGCATAATTTTGCAGCCTAATGATGTCTAAAATGCGGGTTTGTGTGTGCACGCAACATTAGTCATCACCATACCAAAGTGGTGCTAGTTTTAAATAAACTTTAGTTATCAAGCAATGAGTTCAGTTACTTGTACTGAAACAGCACTTGCAGATTTCAAAGATTAAGACATATAATGCCACAAGCATACAGAAGAAAGATAGTGCTTGGCTTTTTTTGGGAAGAGTCCTAAAACAACGACCGCTTTGCACAAATGAGGGTGGAAGAGAACCACGCGTTACTGTGCCTCATCTTCCAGCACATGCCGTGGGAACAGAGAAATGTAATTATTTTCCCAAGATTACACAAGGGTTCTCTTGAAGGGAGTCACAGGCCAGAGCACGTAAATCCTTGGCTGAATCAAAGGCTTTACGCATAAGGGCACCCACCTATCATGTCTTTCTAGACCCTAGTAGAATCTTCTCGTGGCCTCAGGTACCATCTGAGCTTGACAATAAATATCATCACTGACTGCAGGCAAAGAAGAAGATTCATGTATTGTTGCTAGCGAACATATTCTAAAAAGACAGGACACGGACACAGCAGTAGCTACAGCTATTGCTCAGACTCACAATGGAAAGATGGTCTAAAGAACTGAGTTCAGAGAAGAGTAAACCACGGGCCAAATCCACCTCTGCAAAACACCTCCCCAAAGGGAGCCAGACTTCATTCATTACTTAAGCTTACTAAACAACACGAATGGCAGAGGCTTAGCAAACCTGCTACAATTAGAAAAAGCTCACAACACCATAGAAGAAGCATCCCACAGTCACCAGGATAACAATGACACTTAACTAGTCTGTCATCTTTCAGCACACACTATGCCTTCCTAGACCTTGGGACTCAGGGTCCTACTTGTCTTTTGGGATTAAATTGTGTTGTCCTATTCCAAGTTCAATGTTAAACATCAATTCCTTAAAAAAAAATAATAATAATAAAAGCCTACTGCCAGCAACAATTCAGCCCTTCTTTTCTCTCCTTTCACACAGAGGCAATCCAACACCAGCCTTTGCTCAGAGCACCACAGACTAGGAGCTTGCTCCTGTATTTTCAAAACCTCACAACCCTCAAGAGTTCACCAGTGAGAGAGGAAGGAAAAGCCCAGGCTGGCTCCATTGCTCAATGCTCCAGGTTACTCATTTTGCTTCCCTAGAGAAAAAATCATTTTGACTGCTAGACTCCCAGACCTTTTTCACCACACACTCAATCCCAAGCCAGGCCACTGTCTGGAATTTCTGCACTAACGATTACTGTGATGTTTGCAAAGCTCTGTATCTTTTCCTCGCTATTTTGCTGTTGCACAGCAAGGACCTTTTGGGCCAGCAACAAGTATCAAGGTGTTTCTTCTGTTGTATGTTTGACCCTGATCAACATAGCTACAATAATAGTTACCTTAGTGTGCTCTCTGAAGCATGTAGTGCTTTTCACTGCTGTGCTTTGTATGTGAACACAAGCACCATTGACCTTCAGGGTGTGTGAGCGCAACTAAGAACAAATTATTAAAGAAAGTTGTACCAAATCGAACAGAAAGCGTCTTCCTCACACTTCAATAACTCAGGCAGTTTCCTATTCCGAGCCACACCCTCCTACAAAACTCCATCTAACAAATTCAAGAAAAGGTATAAAGGCTGCACACCTGAAATCCCATCTCTGGAAAACCAGTCACACTATTCTGCCTATATTGGTTATGAATTTAGGAAGTAGCATTATACTGTGTGGCAAGGGGAAGCATTAGAAAAGCAGCTGAGACTTCTGCTTTTTGAACAGGAATTTCATGTTGAAGCAGAAATGTGCTATACTGTCAAATTAGTTATTTAGAAAAAAAAAAAATCATTGCTACACAAGAATTGGAAATAGAAGCACCCAGTGAGAAAAAGCCAAATCAACACCAAGCAATTACTATGTAGTCGCATGTTATGTCTGCCGAAGCTTTTCCTCCCCTCTCTCTCCGTTCTTCATGTTGGAGAACGGCATCTGTTTCAGCTCAAACACTGGCCAGGCACGCTGTGCAGACACAAGGAAGATACATTATGACCTCAACATACTTTTCCTCAATAGTTTATCAACCTTTGGGCCAGCAGAGCCATCCCTGGAATGCACCACATTCTGCAGAGCCTTTCCATTTTCCTTCCCCTGCTACTGCAAAAGGAAACAACATTGCTCCAGGTTTAGTCATCAGATCACATTTAGCCCTGCTATAGCCTTCAGGATTTCATTGAATTTTGGATCAATGTGGTTTTGTGCCTGGATCCCACAGTGCTAACAAGCAGTGAGCTCCCTCTGTCTCTTTTGCACGTACACAAGACATTTAAAGTGACACCATTGGGCACAGCTCCAAGCACACCTGCAAGTTCTTCACTCATTATGTCACTTAGGAAAAAAGAAAAGAAAAAACAAACAAACAACACACACACACACTAAAAACCCAGAGGGGAAAAGGAAGAAAAGGAAAAGGAAAGGAAAGGGAAAAGAGAAATAATGCAACAGTTAATTTACATGGAAGATGGCAGCACTAAACAAGCCCGTCCTAAAACTCAAGGTGATGAATCAAACTCATAAGAGGTCGTAGTTACCTCGTTTCAGTAGTATATGCCAGTATCCCCCAAAATTGCAATAATCCACAGTGATAAAACCCACAATTCCATCCAGACTAACTCCTGAAGGCACCCAGGGCTGCAACCCACACAAACACTAGATAGCTGAAGAGCAAGTGACAATAAAAAACAAACACCTCTCTGCACCAAGAACTTACATAACTAGCTCCAGTTACTGCTAATTAGACTGATTCCTTTTATTCCTCCATTACATTTTCCTGCATTTTTCAAGTAGATCTAGTAGCAAGATATATAATAAATTATTATTAAATAGAAACCTATTCGACTACATTACAAGTACTTCAAAGTACAGATTAAGCAGTGCACAACCACTTTATTCTAACAAAGACCTTACAACTAGCAACCTGGTGCACTAGATAAGGCACCCGAAGCTACTTCACTATGCCAAATCTGCCCTCCAACTCCGGAATTTCTGAAATATTGAAAACCTTTTCCCCTCCATTTTGCCATAGAAGAGATCCACACAAGTCAGAGAAACATCAATTACAAAGGAGAAACTGTGTAATTGATTTTGTATATTTGACAGCAACTTATTTTTTGTCTTCTATTTTTTTTTCAGCTTCAGCAAGGATTTACTTTTTTTTTTTTAATATGGACTGTATTTCAATAGACCAATTGCCTTGAGTGCTTCCTACTTCATATAATCTAACATGCCTATAGCACTGGAGAAAGACAACCTGTCCTGTGAGGAGTAGGCAATTGGAAGTACAGCTAAGACTGCAGCCATACGATCAGGTAGTGGCCACAAACCTCCAGGTGATATGAACATCATTTTGAGAGTGAGGTGCAATGCATCTAACTTTGCTGTTCCATACAACCACAAGCATGCTCCATGTGGCTGAGAATTGAGAAGATCTCTTAAAATTGCAAATACTCTAGCAGCACATTTTTTTAATATATATAGTGACTGGCAAACATTGACATTAGACAAGTAGGCAGTGGTCAAATTGCCCAGGCTCTGTGAGGCTGTTATTTCACAGAACACAAAATTATCTGGCCTTATCCTGCCTTCAGAGGAAAGAGAGATTCAGAGCAAGAGAAAAACTAGCAGAGGAGGTTGCCAATGGCATTTTAGAGAAGTTTCATTCAAAGCAGCATCCCAGGCTGTCTCCCCCAAGGCTCTCGGGCACAACTCTGACACGTGTGCAGCAGCAGGCTTCCCTCTCAGCCCCGGGGACCAAGCCAGCTCTACTTTGGGCATCCAACACCGAGACATCACACAACAGGTTGTTGCAAGTGCGTCGCACGCAGCCGGTCACTGGAAAAGAGAGGCTGAGCAGCTTACACCAGGAGAGCCCCTTTTGAAAAAGAAAGCAGCTCTGTACATGCAGAGCTTGATTTGCCACGTGCAGAAATCCTTCACAACACTCAGAGAGGCAGCTGCCGAAAAGCCAGCGCCAGCTGGCAGCAGCGCGGACAAGCTCCCTCTGAAGCCGTCCCACGCGCGTGGTCTCTCCAATGCAACTTCTGCAGCCTCCCCTGCAGAGGCTGGAAAACCAGAGGCTTCCACCTCAGTGTAAGGAAAGGATGTTCCCAAAAGCGGTGGCAGAGGGAGGGTGTCTGCAATAAGTATGAAGCAACGGACTGGGGGGAAAGGAGCAGTAGGAGGAAAGAAAGAAGCAGGGGTAAAGGAAACAAGGAACAAGACAGGAGACTTTTTTTTTTTATATTGATAGCCTCTGTCACGGTACCCATCAGGGTCACAGCATCCATCAGGGAAAACAAAAACAAAACCAAGTATCAAAGAGAACAAAAGCAGTGAAAGAAAAGTGGAGAGAGCAAGGGCCAGGAACAGCCGCGGCACCAGTGTCTGTGCTCGGGTTACTCCTCCCCACCAGGTCCCTAAACTTTAGAGGCAAGATGTTAAATGAGGGTTTTGGACAGCTCGTTCTGGCCTGGTATGTCAGAAGGAACTGGGGTCACCCACTCTTTCTAATTGCTCTGCCATTTGGGGATACAGGAGAAGAAATAAATTGAAATAAACAACTTTAGAAGTTGTTCCAAACAGCCAGAAGAGTCCCCGTGCCGGAGTAGCAAGCGCTTATCCCCTCTGAAAAGTCTTAACTTCCTTACCGTTTTTTGTGTCACAGTTTCCCACACAGAGAGGCAACATAACCCAACCTACTTCTCTCCTTGCTAAAAACAAAACCAAAAACCCAACCATCCCCAGGTCAGACCAACCAGACAAAACACCTGCAGAGCAGGAGCTCTCGAGTAGGTTGAACCACTTACACTACAGGTACAGGAAACAGACCCTCTGATCTGAGAAGTTACAGATCTCATGTAACACCTGTATGCCATCAATACTGATGCAGCAAGAAGATCACTAAAAAAAACTTTAAAAAACCCACACACAAACAACATGCAAATAGCTCCTACTGAACTAAATAATGAGGGGTGTTATGTGGCAATAAACCACTCTTTTTCCTAGGTTTCAGGAGTGCTACATGGGGCCTGTTCAGGTGCCAGCTATTAAATGATCAGAGAACTGCAGCAGGTAATTCCTGATCTGTTTAAGGAACACAACACTTTTTCTCCAAGGAATAGGCAGTGTGGGGGAAATCATTATTACAGGTCTCCAAATTAAAACATACTGTGACCGTTTCAGAGTTAAAACAAAAGTCAGCAACGAAGGGCAAGCTGGGCAAGGGCTACCGCGGAAAGGCCAAGGTTAAAAAGAAAAAAACCCACACTCTGGCACGGATCCATGGCCTGGCTGCTGAGTCACGCTTACTAACTCAGTGTTGTCCCACAGGAATAAGGGCACCAAGTGCTGGTCCTGTGCCAGAGCATGGCCCTGAATCACAGCACCCAGCAAGGTGCACAACGAATATGCTGAGAACTGCTGGACATGGCCAGTGAAAATCCTTCTGTTACTGCCTGAGCCCATCTCTCACCTTTATATGTACATTCTTAAGCATAAAGCAAAAGTGAGCACCATCTCAGCTTTCGTATATTTACATAAATATGCGTACACTCACATATCTATGTGTACATACACCCACGTGCAGAAATTATACCCACAGACGTGTGTATCTGTATAGCAGTATCACATAATACCCTGCTCGCACTGCACTCACTTCACTACAGGCCTTATTGTACGCATGCACATATTCCCCCTCCTCCCATTCAAACCAGCATTACAGTTCTGGCTTTCTCTACGGAGAAGCTGGGAAAGTGAGCATCGCCTATCAATATCAGATTAGGATAGAAAGTCTCAGGACATGAACAGTCCTCAGATAGTCGCCTCTTCCCAAGCAGAAGAAATGCACTTTTTGATTTCTTCTTCCTCTTTCTTCCCTTGATCCTCCTCCCACCTTCTCCTCTCTTCCCTCTCCAGTAGCACTAAGAAAAATTACAGCACATTTCAGGAAAAAAACGACTAAAACAAAGTGACTTCACATTTTAAGGCAGGCTCAGCTGCAAACTGAACCCCAACAAGAGCAGCAGGTATCCGGCAGTACCTCCGAATGGCCCACATGGCCTTGCTGGGCACAGAAAGGCCACCGCTCCGCTGCTCCTCGGGTGATGCCGGGTGGCAGGAGCCCCAGGTGCCCCGGTGAGTGAAGCGATGCTTCCCGTTCTCCCGGCCCGACGGAGGGACCTGCAGCGAGGGGGAAGCCGCGGGATGCCGGGCAGGTCTCTGGTGGATCCCTCCATTTCTGCTGGTTACGCATGCAGAGAATAGGGAAAAAAAAAAGAGGGGAATGGGAAAAGGATTTAAGGATTTTTATTTTCCATGCTTACCTATCAAAAGGTTGAACGCTACGAAAACGGCCCAACATGGTATCTAAGTACAACAGATGACATTTTATTTAATCCAAAATACAATCTTCATGTGTTCAGAGGACAGGATTTATTAATTCCTAACTAGATCTAGAGGAAGAGACCCTGCAGCAGCAGAAGATGAGCGCTCCCGTATCAAGCTGTTCTCTGGACCTCTGGTAAGATGGGAAGCACTGTGAGGAAGAATATGGTGCCATTCCTATTTTTTTTCTGCAGAAAATAATTGGTGTTCTGCCTCACTGAAACAGAATACAAATCTGTACAGGCTGGAGGAAGGAGCAGGAGGAGATGAGTTGCAGCAGCATGTAGAAGGCCACTGGTTTTCTGCCTCCCCCTAAAAAAGTCAGATACAGTCATAAAATCCTGAGCACCACAAAGAAACAAAAAAGTGCACAATACCTGCAACCAGAGCAAATCTGAAAATGCAGCACATCTGGACTACAGAGCTTCATTCCTGCAAGCTAAATAACTGCCACATCTGGGCAACTGGATGCCACTGAAGCAAAGAAATAACCTGGTAAGGCCCCTGGAATGTGAGATTGAGGGGAGGGAGAAGGAGCAGGGCACAGATTTTCTCCCAATTAACTAATATTTGTGTTACCTTTAGCCAGGCAGCTCCTGGAACACACCTGGCAGGCAGTAAGTGCAAGTGTCAGTCCCCAGAAAACTCCTCGCTGGCTACTTGCCCACCAGATACACCGTTACAATATTTATCCCGTCGAAATAAGAGGAACCCTTTGCCGATCCATCATACCTGCCCTCTGATTGCGATTGCTGCTAGAAGGGCCAGAGGGAGGGTAGGTGGGCCTGAAACCTGGTCCATGCCCCATTAGGACCTAGAGGAAGGGCTGAAACAGGAGGGAAGCCACGATGCTCCTGAAAAAGGGGAGTCCCGCTTCTCCCTGCATTTGCTGCTCTCACATTGAGCCAGCTCTGGCACTCCCTGAATCCTTCTGGGAGCTGATTCAATTTACTACTGCAGAAACACAAATTCGGTGTCCTTTTTTATGACCTAGATAGACTAGCTCAGGCAGGGGGGGTGACAGGCTCCAGCGCCTGTAGGGCAGCACCAGTGGGAACACAAGAAGCGATGGCAAGAGCGAGACCTCCCATTCTCAGCAGCAGTCAGCTCTTACCCTCACTCCCTTGTCCACAGATCTGCACCAGCTATGGTTTGGGAGAGAAATGGATAAAAGACAGCTTCTACCGAACAAAAGACTTCTAACTTTTAATGGGGATACAGAATAGCATAGTTATTTGTGACACGAAGTGGGTGAGGGATACAAAGTTCAAAGTATTTGATTTTTCTCTGGTGACTGCTGAGAGCTGCTAATTATTCAAATCATTCCAGAAATGGCTGGGTATTTTCCCTCTTTTTTTCATTCTGTAAGAACAGAAAGGATCAAACCTGATTCTACTACTAAACCTCATATGATATTTCTACAACCCATGCCATTATGACTGAATAATCAAGCAGATGCTGCAAATGGAAGGAGCTAAGCCAGAAAAATTTTAAGATGTTGATGCTTCAGTCAGAAGCTCCACAGAAAAAAATTAATATTTGTCTTGCCAGAGTGAATTGAGCACTGTAGACAACAGTTCTTCACATCTGGTCTATTTACCCAGCAAAAGTTATCAGGCAGCAACAGAGTAAAAACAACAACAAAAAATACAGAATGAAATCTTGGTGCCTTCTAAATTTGTCAAATATGTGCCGCCTGATCCAGCGGGGCAAGTCTATCTCCCACAGTGCTGTATATAATAATATATATTTTGCACACACGGGTGGCAACACTTGAAAAGCACAGCAAGCCTAGCAAGTTACTTACAGTTTGAGTCCATTGCAGGAGAGGGAAAAGAAGTCATAAACCAAGCACACACCAAACACAGTGACTCCAGTTTCTTTCACCAGCATTGCACACGTCCCAAGGAATAAACTAAGCAGCAAAAAGAATGGGGAGGCAGTGGGAGGGAAATGTTCCCCAACATAAAGCTGATCCACACTCCTGAAAAACAGATTTGACATAAATACTTTAACTTTTCTGTTCTTTTCATATTTACTACATTCACACAAATATTGAGGCACTTTTCCTTAATTTCTTAAGATCCTGGTAATAAGTAACACAATCTACACTGTTCACTGATAAATGACAAGAGGTTTAGACACAGGAAGGGAAGACACAAATATTGAGAGGTGCACCAGGAACCTGAGCAGAGGAAGGAAAAAGACAAATGGATTTTAAACAGTCAGAGGAAGGCAGAGTAAGCACAATGACAGAAAGGGCAGAAAAACACCTGCTTTCCATCATCTAGAACACACATGCTTATTTCTCCTTATGTGACAAAATGCACCATGCAAGCAAAAATTCCTCCATCCCACCCACACTCCCTCGGGTTAAAGATTTGTCCTAATCATTAATAGACTGGGCAGGGGCGAGAGGGAGTGAGACAAGGAAGAACCAAAATCAAACAAGCTGATCCCTGCAAAGTCACTATGCATTTTACACCTTTGAAACCTTGTGACTAAAACAGCATTGCAGATTTACAGCTAACACCCCAAGAGGGACATAAGCAGTTTTTCCACGTTGCCATGATGGTGACGCGGTGCTATTTGTAAATGAAACAACAACGGAAAAGGGACAGAAACTCCATCCAAGTAAAGCTATTTCTTATCTTTACTTGTTCCGTTACAGTTTTAGGACACAGTTCAGCAAACAGTGCCAAGTTTTCATCTGGAAAGAATGACTAACGGTCTAGAAGCAATCCTTAACTCTCACAGACTTGGTATTTGAGTCTCACAGTCACAGCGCATATTTTAAAGGCAGGCATGTGTCTGTTCTTCACTCTACGTAGAGACAATTTGCCTTCCATCAAAAACATTTTTTTTTTATTTTTTAGCTCTACAAGCCCTCCTGTAGAGTACGGTCAGCTGTAATGTCANCTAGCCTGAATCTTCCCTCCTTTAGTTTAAAACCATTACCCCTTGTCCTATCGCAACAGGCCCTGCTAAAAAGTCTGTCCCCATCTTTCTTATAGGCCCCTTTCAAGCACTGAAAGGCCGCAATAAGATCTCCCCGGAGCCTTCCTTTCTCCAGGCTGAACAAACCCAACTCTCTCAGCCTTAAGAGGGGGCTTTAAATGTTGACTTCTGTTTTTATGTTTATTTGTTGTCACTCATTTGGCACTGCAGCTAGAAGCAGGGCCAGAGCACTGCTGGGGAAAGTATCAGTGCCAGCAATAATGGACAACTGACAGGTTTCCCCTTTGCCTCCTCCTCAGGCTAGAGCATCTCATCACATTATCACAACTGATAGCAAGGATCCATACCTATTATAGGAGAGAAAAGCCAACAGAAAGAGTAGACAGGCCAGGACATCCGCTCTGCCTACTATACCTGTTACCTAAAAGGAAAAGAGACACACAGGTGTAAAAGCACAAATACAAAAGGCATGAGCATGCAGTGACTGTTTCAAGTGATACTGTTACAAGCTTTTTATCTTTCAGCATCATCCTCTCTCAGCATACTGAATTGTAACTTAGTCAGCGTAGGATATGCTTAGTTTTGTCTGCTGGATTTCCCACTTGGCAAAATAAATGAGTAAACCAAAAGTTAAGTCACATTTTATGTTCTTATTAAGCCATTAATAAAGTTGCATAAAGAAATGCCAATTTTAGGGACCTGTTTTAATTTTGCATAGTCAGACTCAAGAGAGAAACATGTCCAACTCCCAGAATAGAGATTTGTTAAAGAAAAAGACTAATGACAGAGCAACTCTTTGGAGAAGACTTATTATATAGGAATGAGTTAATAATTAATATTTGAATAAACTTTATCACCAAAAAGTGATAAGTGGTATGTAATGTATTCTCTTTCTGAATAATCTGAGTTTATAAGAGTTTTTTCTACATATTAATTAACCAAATCTTTTTATAAGAAAGGGAATACTGAAGAAGAATGTATAAACACTCTTTTTACTAACTATTTCAGTATTCCACTTAATAAAGATCTAAAAATTGCCTATAAAGCAAATAAAAGGCCCTTTGAAATTTTGCCTCTTTTAAGATTACATAATTAAGCTATATTCAGTGCTCTGGCATTTATTTTAACCTTTTTAAGTTCTGACCCAGACAAAAATAAATTCAAAGAGCACCTCTTCTAAAACCTCCCTTATAATATAAAGCTGTATTATCAAAAGGAGCCTTGCTGATTAGTTCACATGAGACGGCACAGGGAGTAACTGTAAAGCTCATGGCTTTTTGTTATTAAGGTAATCTCTCCTCAAAAGTTCTCAGCTGCAGCAGCCGTTTCCCTCATTTACAAAGGCTCGTAAGGAGAGCCTGTCATGTCAGTGGTAGCTCAGCTAACGAGGGCATTTCTTTAAGTATGGATAGCTAGACATTGCATTTCCTTCTCAAAGACAGCAAGGGTCATTTTATCTACAGAAGTGCGTCCCCACGCTGACAGATTGCAGTTTTAGCATGGCTATGTTTTTTAATGTTTTATTGTAGCAAACAGAAGAACATCCAACGTGAGCTGTCGCTCTGTAAGCTTAACATGATGTTTATTAAACTAATAAGTTTTTTTCTGAAGATGATACTCCTAGCTTCTAACTGAAATCAAGATAAATTAATCCACGGGTCACATCACTTCTATGTGAGAGACCTCATCCAGAACACACGCTAATGCTCCTTTCACTTTTTCTCCCTTAAATTGGTGACTATAGGAGATGACTCAAGGCATGCAACAATGTCCCAGCAGGAGAGCGTGGCCTCACCGAGGCCCTTGGTTTTGGAAGACTCAACATTTTCGTCAGCTGAATGACTATCCATTTATTCCCAGCATCGCTGATTAGAACTGTCAATTAGAATTTAGTGCCGGAGAAGAAAGATGGCAAGTATGAATTCACTTCTTTTTAATGACTCCTGCAACTTATTTTAAATACAGCATATTCTCACCTTTGCTTCTCCACAGCAAAAATCACAAGTACCGTATTCTGAATGACTCAGAGGCTTCTTTAAAAAAAAAAAAATAATAAAGTATGCATTTATTTTTAGCTTCTGTGTCACCATTTTTTTGTGTGTGTGTCACATACTTACAGCCTCGGTGTGAATGGGATGCACAGCAAAGAACAGCGCCGTGACAAAAGCAAGTCGACAGTCCTTGAACACAGCTTTGTCACAAGTGTACATCAGCACAAGAGTCACTAGACAGTGCAAAATTACATTCACTGCGTGGAAATAGAAGGGGTTCATACCAGCCAGCAATATGTTTAACCTGTAAGGAAACAAAATGGAACCATTACTAGACTGGAGAGGTCTTGTAATAGCAGGACATCTTTCAAACACTCTAAATTATGCTTTTTGCCTGATTTGCAGTCTTCTAATGTAAGTGCTATTAAACTAATTAGTGAAAATTGCTCTGAACTTCTGGTTTATCAGATCAAAGAGAAAACACTTCCCCAATTTATAAAATACACAGTTGAATTTGGCAACCTTTTTGACAACGAGGTGAGAGGAGTCTTCACCCTCCCAGTAAAGTTGACTGCAGTAAGACGAGGTCCGTGCTTTCTTAGCAGCAAATAACCCCAGCCAACACCAGAAGCACAGCACTCATCCTGTTTCCCTGTTGTCACCTTCTGCAGTTGTCTCAGCCAAGCAGCATCTTTACAATACAGGTAGTTATTTTCTGCTACGGAGTAGATGCTTTCACTTGGGAACAGCCAAGACAAGGACTTGGTAAGGTGCTGAAGCGCCTGCTTGGCATTACAGATGCATTTATTCCCCTTAATCTTTCAAAATACTTTCACATACTGAAGGTTAAGCATTTATTTAAATGCTTCACTGACATCAGGATTACACTAATAATCCGGTGTATTAGTTAGCATCCTTTTTATAATGACTCTGATCTTAAAGATATGTCAGCTAACATCACCCTAGACTCAATGAGACAATTATGGTTCATTATTTATGTCGATCATTTAAAAAAAAAAAAAAAAGCGCTGCTATGACATTTGTTTTGTTTTACAGCATGTATTAACACATTTTTCTGGTCACTGTTTTTTACAGCCATCTTGCTTAACAGCTGCTGACAGGCTTTGCCTTACATGCAGTAGAAAATAACTCGATTCTCTTTAGAATTAACTGCATCAGCACACTTCGACAAATATGTACATACACACACATACACATGGTGTCTTTAACTAGGGAAGACTCCATATACGAACAAGGAATACAAAAGTACTAATGTTAAAAGAAATTTTTAAAAAATGCACAAGAAACCCAGTGGGAAAAAGACCCAATCTAAATATTTTGCATGTAGTTGTAAGGGCCAATAATCCTTCCTGTTGTTACTAGCAGACTCCGGGTCTCCCATGACATACACGATGCAACAGCAAAGCCACTGAGTTGTTGCTACTATGCAGTCACCTCGGATTTTTTTGTAAGATAGAGGAGGTGTGGTATGTCTGTGAGGGCCAATCAACATATGCCTTTTATAAATGCTTTCTACGTTCCTTATTCAGAAGCAAAAAAGTGCTGTCTATCCTGGGCTGCATTTTCAGGCCAGTCTAACTTCACCAGACCAGGACTTAATGGTGCATTCCTGCTCTGCTCCCACCGGAGTGTTTGTGGAGGCAACAGCTGAAACTCAGAGAGTTTGGGAAAAGTGAGATTTCAGCATGGCTTGACCTTTCCCTTTGAAGTATGCGTTGATGCAGCTACATTTTGACAAGACATCAGTCTGCGTGACTCAAGAATACATGAAGACTCGGGGCTTTTTAATTTTTGTTTGTTTGTCTGTTTTCCTTCCCCATTTCTCCTGCCAGCCACTTCAGGGTAGCAGTATACATCACTTTCCCTCATTTCTCCCAGCACAGAATGACAAACCACAACAAATGTCAAAAACAGACGCCCAGGCAGAGTTTCAGCTGTAAATACACTGCAGCAGCGGGAGCTTTCAAGCCTAAACCTTGTTTTCAGGGCGCTGCAGGGAACAAGGGGCCGCACAGGGCCACCCTGCCCCAGTGGAGACAAAGGTCCTGCTCAGAGGCACCTGCAGATGTTCACAATGGCAGGGACCATCTGCAGGAGCCATTCTGTATACAAATGAATCATTTCTGGCTGTAAATCAGCCAGATGGAGCACCGTGCTCATAATCATCCCACCCCAAACGCCAAAGTGTGCTCTGGCCACCTCATTTCTGGAGAAAGCAGATGTGGGTGGGTAAGGACAGCGAGGACAAGTGCTCAGGCCATCGCATAATGCAAACCCATGCACCAAGATGTGAGGGATTCTCATTTATTCATTTGGCCAGGTTGTGAGGACCAATCACTAAAACCATGACATCCAACAACATTCTTGAAAAAAAATTCTTTCATTAGTCTCCATGGATCACATCTGATCACTTCCCATCCTGCAAATTGAGTCTACTGGCAGGAGAGGCAGAACCTTTTAGGGGAGGGATCTTCCTGACCCCATCATGTCACCTATCACAAAGGCAGGGTATGCTTGTCACACCCCTTCTTGGGGCAAACATCAAGTCAAAAAGGCTAGTAAACTGCGAATTACCTGATGTAACTTATCGAAAACAGTTATGTAAAAAGCATCAGCCTCACAGCCTGGCTATTCTCCTGTGTATCCTTTTTTTAAAAAGAAAAAAAAATCAGAACAAAACACAAGCATAACAACACCATGGTATTCAGATAAGCCTTCCATGAAATAGCAAAATCTGACTGCAATCATGCCTTGGTGTATATTTGAAACACCATCTCTGGTGGTCCATGAATGCTAAACGTGAATGTGTGCAGGTGCTATATTCACACCAGTGTTTTTTGCTGCTAAAGCTCTTTGTCATAAAAAATTAGGCCACATGGCAATGAAGGAAACATTCTTCTGTCCTGAAACAATCCCAGCATAACGACTTTAAAACGTTAGCAGTGGTTGACTTTATTGTACGTCAAACGGGTGAGCAAATCTGAGGCTCCAAACAGCTCTAATCCAAATCACAAGAACTTTGCAAAGCTCCACAGCATGCTCATCTACCCAATGGGGGGGAAAAAAAGCAGCCTACTGTGGAAAGCCAAATTTGTTTCACTGCAGAGCAACTACGGAGCAAATTCTGGGCACAGGAGTGGGAGGGAAAGGGTAAATCAACAAAAATAACTTCTCCCTTCTTAAACTTTAATACCCTTACAGAGATTCAGTCTTGTCTACTGGCTGGAGTATTATCATGGTCTTGTGTAGTAATTATACACGGTATACAGCTCAGCAAACAAAGAAAGTAAAACAGAGATAGGAATGTCAGAATTAAGAAAGAAGTGGTCTTTCTCCAACATGATGTCCATGAACAAGAGCTCTGAGGCAGTAACTGTACTCTGTTACGGGAGGGGAGGTTTGTCCATATGTTTCCATATCTAAACTGCCTCATAAATGGGGAAAAAGCTTTCCTTTTTAAAGTTGCAAGCTCAAAAGACACCAATGCTACCATCATTTCTAATTTCCAGCATCGTGTGGGCTAGAAGACCCTAGTTGCTTCTGCATAAAGATCGTAACATCTGCCTGAGCTAAAGTACAACTTGTAAGACACGTGTTACAGTCTCAGGAGAGCACACAGCTAGGAGAGCAGATACCTCAGACTGGCCAGGCTTTTTGAAATGGCTTCTTGTCAAACCAGAAAGGTGTTGGCAAATAGTGTTCTAAAGATTCAGGGCTGAATAAAGCAAGTGGCCAATTTCCTAGGAAAGGAGTCACTTGAAAGAAGAGACACCACCATCTCAGACAAGGAGGTCTTTCCTCAAGGTGCCACCTGTGAAACACTTGGAGAAGAAGAGTTTTGCATTGTTTCAACACCTCTGCTGGGGGAGACCTTGGAGGCAAAGTGTGTGCTAAGCCTCCTGAGAAGTGGTGAATGGCAGTTCAAATGCAAAAGCTCAGGGGAAGGGAGGAGAAGGAGCAGTGTCTTGATACTAGGTGACATTTAGGACGAGAGGAAATGGACTCAAGTTGTACCAGGGGAGGTTTAGATTGGATATTAGGAAAAACCTTCATTGAAAGGGTTGTCAGGCACTAGAACAGGCTGCCCAGGGAAGTAGAGGAGTCACCATCCCTGGAGGTGTTTAAAAGATGCATAGACGAGGTTCTAAGATACATGGTTTAGAGGTGGACTTGGCAGTGTTACATTAACAGTTGGACTTGATCTTAAAGGTCTTTTCCAACCTAAATGATTATACAATTCTATGATTGTTAGTTACCTTCTAATAGAAGTGTTGGGCACCACCCAAGCCACCACCAAAATAAAAACTAACTACAGTGATCCCAGCATCGATCATATGCACCATCAGGGCAGAGAAAGCTGCACTGTAACACGTATTCAAGTGAATAATCTTGTCCCAAAATCCAAGTGTTGCAGCATGTGTGGTTTAGAGTGTCACACCCAAGGCACATCACTGCCAAAACTGCATGCCCAAGCAGGAGGTATACCAAAATAAGAGGCATATGCCCTAACACATAAATCCCTTGATTTTGTTAAGGCTGATGGATATTTTCCAGGAACAGCAGTGTAGTTTGCCTTCCAACCTACAGCAGCTTTTCCATTCCTCCATCATCCGCTCTAGGAAAAGGAATTACACGGCTCAGCTCTCAGAAGGAGACTTTCACAGGCACCAGCTGTTGAAGGTCCACTGAGTAGAGCTTGTAAAAGAGCTCTCCAGAAGAAAGCAACTCACTCTTGCTCTTAAAAGAATAAGCAACATCTACTGGCACCAGTTAACCACCTGCCCTCCCTTGCCCCAGCACCGCTGTCTCATTTGAAGAACGGCATTTGTAGAGCAGGGACCGTGCTGCATGTTACCCTCAAGCCACGGGCACTTACTCTTCCTCTAGATAAGGCATGGGGCAGGGACATATCTCCTTGGGTAAGCAACTCCCTGTACAGAGGGTTTGGAAATCAAGTGGGATTTGGTGACTTCATCCTCGCAGGCCCAGCACCAGAGGGGTCTATGCCACAAGAGTACAGGCTCACAGACAAATCCCATACATATCCAGTTACGGTATATAATCACCAGCACCCCCGGGCTCTAACATAGTGCTTTTTATCCACTTCTACACACGAAGACTCATTCAACCTTTTTTAAGACCTCTTATGATTTTATAATATGGTAAACCATAATTGGAGAGTTTCTCTTTTTATAGACTTTGTTATTATCCCTGGGCAGCTCTCGTTTAGTTTAATCTGGTTTATTATTTTCAAAAGGCTAACAAAAACCACAACATCTTATGAAATAGAAATGCACATGATAATAATGGTAATTTGTTATATTAGCGAGTAACATTTAATGGAAAGTCTCAGAGCATCCTACATCTCATAAACCACCCCTCAGTTTTTATAGAGGAAGGCTCACATGCAAATTTATATAAATTAATCTAACATAAAAGGATGGATTAGGTTTCCTGTGATCTTCCCTTTCTTTTGGAATTGTGTGATATAAATGACAAACTTTATGCAAACTAATGCCCAATTTTAGTGCACAGCGGAATCTCCTTGTAAACTCCACAGATGCATCTACTGTGTGCCAGGAAAATGAGCACTTGCACGCCAAAAATGATGCAGCTGCATCAGTGGCAATAATGCTTGAAGCTCTATGTGGAAACAGCTCAAAGATTAATGAAAAACCTGTAGCAATAAAAAGAAAATAAGCCCCCTTTGCAGCAGTGTTCATGCAATGGCCAGGACAAGCGAGCGGAGTTTCCACTGCGGTGCAGCATCACTTCGTGCTGATAATCTTTTTATAGTACAGTACAATGCCTCAGAATTAAATGGACAATAAGGTTTAAATGGTTTGTTACCTGATTTGCTATAACAGGGATGGGTGAGAAGACAGAGGCCATATCAACTCCCAGGCTACAGCAATTCCCTTAGAGCACAAGAGTCACCACTTAAAAGAGCACTAGTTACATGTTGGCATTCAAAGCAGGTTATTGTTTTACATCACAGTTAAGAAAACAGAAATCACAATTAGACTGGGAAGTAGCAAGACCTTGGAAGCGGCAAATACGCCAGGGCAGAAATTTCTAAGGAAACCCTGGAAAGCGTGGCTTGATGATCATTCTTGTGTTAAAAATACGGAAAGCATTGTTCACATAGATTTAGATTTGTCTCCACAAACAGCCTTGAAAAACCTTTTAAAAAGCCAGAAAATGGCAATTTACAAATTGACAAACCAGGCGTCATTTTACCCAGATTTTGAACAAAAGAGAGGTTGTCTTCAAAATTATTCTTGAGCATTGTTTCGGCAGGAGCAACACACTAAAGGAAATTAACATCTCGTGAAACTCTTTAACAGCCATCAAGCAGTCCTCTTTCAAGCGCTGAGAGAGTAAGAGATGACCATGATCAAGAACCAAGCCAGGACAGTCATTCATCAAGAAGATAAAAAGTTACAAGAAATCTAGTCTAAAGTATCAGCCTTAAAGAAGATAATATTTCAAACTAGGTAAAAAAGCTTTTCCACCAAATTTCGTATACATTTGTTAATCTTTCAGCTCAAGCTGCAGACGATGGAGGAAGTGCCATTTTAGTTTATACAGAAGCAAAGGAAATAAAACAGTATAGTGAGTGAAAAGAGAACAGCCTTTTTTTCTCTCTCCTTTTAAATCTGAGAGAGAATAAATGAGAAGGCCCAGGAAAGCAGTCAGAAACACAGCAAGTAAATGCAGAGAAATGCCTTTAGCTAACCAGCAGCAGCCAGAGCACTTTATTTTCACGGACTGTAAAAAGTATTGACAGGGATGCTCCTGTGGGGAAGAAGGTTGGTCCAAAGCTGAGCCTTTCAGGTAGAAGAAGACAAAAGGAAATTAAGGGTGACATTGGCGCAAGAGGAATAGGATGCCAGATGAGAGAAACCCCCCAGGAATTGGTAGGTATTAAACAGAGACAAAACACCACTGAAGCAAGCAGCAAACACAGGCGTGACTGGATTCACATCAGCCAAGTCTTTCAGGAGAATCTGCCTGGACCTTTTAGTGAGCTCTTCCCCTCAAAACAAAAGGCTTTTAATTCAGGAGACAGACAAATTTTACTGGGTATTAAGGACTGAGAAAACATTGCGGCTAGGCAGAAGTCCAACGCATGGTGGCAGGGACCCCAGGCCAGGCCTGCACCTTCCCTCCCGGGCATGGAGCTTCCCCCACGACCCTCCCCAGGAGTCCTGGCCCACTTCCGGGGAGCAAAAGCAACCCTGCTGGTCCCCCTTAGAGAAACGCAGCCCAAACCTACGGCCAAAACCATCAAACACCTGCTACGAAAATTACATTCAGGGTGGTGGGAGGGGGGAGGACTTCTGTGCACCTGCAACTGGGGAAAAAAACACAAGCTCTGAGGCACATGCACCCTGTTCCGGGCCTGAAATGGCAGCAAGGCATTCTGCTCTGGGTCAGAAGAAAAGCTGATATGCCTAGAAATGTGTCTGTATGTTCCAGCTATAACACAACCAGCCTAATAAACGCAACGGCGCCTCTCTTCACAAATTCCACGTCGCCCGGTGTGGCTACGCCAGTCCTACATCAATTTCATGGCACGTATCACAGCATCAGTGTGGAGAGTGATCGCTATAGCTAGGGTAGAAATATTAGACTAAGCTGTACAGGAGAAATACTGACACAATCTTAAACACTGTGATGTTGCCCTAATAGAGATGTACAGAGCAAAGAAAATACTTGTTCAGTGTGTATTCAACCTGGCACATTATAGCTGCACTATATTACCCTGTGATGTCAAACTGTAATACAGCATTAAATCAAGAACAAATAAAATCTAAAGTGTTTTTCTCTTCTCCAGGTTGTTTTGGTTTTCTTAAGCTCCTGGTCCTTGAAACTCATGCCACTGATACAGCTGTAAAAACAGAGGATCAGCTATAAGCAACTGGATAGATCAGAAGGTTGGCAGTGAATTATTGTATTATTTTTCTCTTTGGCTAAGTATTTACATCTAACTCAAGCTCACAGTCACTTAAGTCTTTGATCCGAAGCCACTGGTAGTCTTAGATGAGGCTCTCGGTGCCCACATAGAATACCGAAGCATTGCTGAAGGGTCCCATTTACTTCCTAGACATGTATGTACCCAAGCCATCAGTGGCCATCAGTCTCAGTGAGCAAACCTGGAGCGTCATCCATTCTGCAGTCAGCAGCTGAGCACAGCCTGGCCTTTTTAATGTATCTTTTTCCCCAGTTTTTCCAGCCAGAGTACTAGTAAGATGAGTCTGTGTACAAATTGTGTCTATGTCTTTCCTCGTGGGAGAGTTGTGTTCCCCTTTACAGCTTGCCCCCACCAACTCCTCTCCTCCTGGGCCGCCAGAGCCCCCCAGCAGCAGCTGGAGTGGGCACCCTTACACCCTTCCCATGGAGCCAAGAAGATTCCCAGTGAACAGTCACTTCCACCTCTTTCAAAGAAGACCAGGTATCTCCTGCCCTTCTCCGCCTAGGGTCATCCTCCTGAGTCTCTGTCATGGCTACGTGGCCTAGCCCCGTCACCACCCTTTCCTTTTGTCCCTGGTGTCCTGTCACTTGAGGCACCTCCCTCAGCAGTATCTGCCTTGGCAGTGCCCCCCATCCCAATGCCAAAGAGGGTGAGCAGGCAGGGCCTTCACTTGTGGGCCACCTGCAAAACCAAGAGGCTGATCTCTGATTAAGAGTCTTTAAATCTTGGCATTGGGGTTTTTCAAAAGGCTTCGTTCTCACCATTTCCTACTACTGCACACCTTCGGGCTAAGTCTGCTGTGCTGCTGACTACATTAAACCTCCATTACCTACTTGTTTCTGGGCTGAAAATCTATCTAAATAGGGATTTGGCAGAGAATAAGAGACAGAGGGAGGGAAACAGCACTGAGGATTGCACCTTCTGCTTCAACAGTTGAGAAACATTTTTGCAAAACCACTGGAACCAAGGAATAACTCAAGTGCTACTGAGGGAATAAATTATTCACTGAAGTTCTGTTAGTGGAGACAAGGTGTAAGACAGAAAGCACCCAGTTTAAATATAAAATCTTGACTGAATTACAGAACTGGCATGTTTTTCTTTCCCCACCCTTCATCTTAACATTTTATAGGGAAGACACCAAGAAATAGTATATCCTATCCAAAAAGTCACCTTCTTTAGAAAGAAGTATATTGAATCACTTATTGGAGAAGAAAATAGCTGCAGGTAAACACCTCTGAGCAACTGGAGAAGAGAGTATGAAGTAAGTTTTTCCTAAGGGCTAGGCAAAACCACTGCCTACCATCTCAGCTCCGATGCAGATGAGGAGTTGTGCTAGACCTGCCACCCAACAGTTACCCATATATAACAGGAATGTTTCTGAACCCACTAGTTTTAACACTCCTTTACTTTACTGAAGCCAAGAGAAAAGGTGAGAGAAGTTCAAAGATGCAAAGCAAACATTATTTAATTCAACAGCCCATGTGCAGGGTTTTTTTCCCCCTTCTGATGTTAACCGACACACAAAACAATGCAGCAGTTCTGTGAATATTTGAAGTTCTACTTAATGGTTCCAGTAACACAGGCCACTCTCATTTTCCTCTGATCATTCATACTGACAGATCCGGTGTGAATAACGTCAAATGCTGGAGCTCTTTTCACTGTCTGGCTCCAAAGCGTTAGTCTACAGGAAAGAGGACTGTCACTTAGGATTTCCAGTTCATCAGGGACACTGAACTACTGTTACAAAATGTCAGCAATGTCTGATTAACATTTTTCTGACAGATGAGTGATAAATTTTTTTAAATTGAGATCATTTCAGGAATATGTATCATATATGTAGGATATATTCAGCTTAATGAAAAGTTCATAGGACATCCTGAGTCCTTCCTTTCACAGCCACAAAAGACAGAAAAGAGACTAAGTTTGTGCAGACCGATGGAGCTGTAGATATAAATTTCAGCCCACCCTTCACATCTGTTCTGTACATGCAGTTTGGAGATCTCCCAGATTTTTAATCTTAGTATAGCAAGACTCAAAATAAGCCCTTCCAGATGAAAGTTTCATGCAACAGAAGCACAGCCAACAGGCAGGTATAAAGAATCACCCTACTATTAAAATGCCTTGGATTTGGCCAAATTAGCACAAGAAATAAAATAAAACAAGCAAATTAAAAAAAAAAAAAAAATAGACCAGAATACTTTGGTCCCCCCTTCCTTTCCTCAGCAAGATCCTCCAACGCACACATCACACAGTTTCCTCAAGTATCCTAAGTAGATACAGTAAATTCTAACAGAAGTATTAACAAACAACATTCATTTCCATTCTCTTAAAAGCCCATTTCTGTTGAGAATTTGACAAGAATCAGGGTAAATCCTTTTTCCTTCTGCGGGAGGACAGAGAGCAATCAGCAACCTCCGGCTGGGCAAGGAAGGGGTGGGTGGCTAAGGCAGAGCACAGCTCAACCACAGGCTCAGTACTTGGCAAAAGCTCCCTGCAGCCTCTTCGGAAGCGTTGAGTTTGGAGGATCCACCCCACCCACATCTTAACATCTTCCTCTGACACCCAACTGGTAGAAACGAAACGCGAAGAATGTGGAAACTGGAGGGCTAGAAGGGACATGGTGGAAATAATCTTCCTCTGCAGCCAAGGAAGATAAACGATTCCTTCCCTGTTCCAAATGCAATGCCAAGCAGTGAACAAATGACTCTGCCTTTGACCCTATGTCTTAGCTCTGCGGTTATTATAAACACTTGAGGGTGAAATCTTGCTCACAAAATTAGTCTCACTAATTTCCAAAAACTACTAGATGGAGACAGCACTTCATCCTTTTTTTTAAACACCCCCCTCCCTTTAAATATCAACGGCAAAACCAGTTCAGAGTCAAGACATATAAACAGGAACTAAAGCATTCAGTTTCCATTCCATTATTAAAGTTTAAGATTCTTTGCTAATTAGCATAATGTAACCTCAGTCCTGCAACCTGATCTAAGAAGCCAAGATCAGCACCAATATCACATGCAATGCGGTCAGTGGCGATACATGCAGGTTCACTCACCTCTCACATTACCCCCATATATATTGCTGGAGGGAACAGATTAATCAGATGGCTCCCCACACTGCAACAGTTTGGCTGGACACGGGTTGGAGAAGGCACCCTGTGTGCACAAAGCCAGCTCTGCCTGTGGCTGCCTTCACTCTCTATGGAAAACTGCTGAGATCCCCTTTGAGGAGAAGGTACGAAACCTAAACAACCCAGTATACAAGGGTCTGTGCCGTTCACAGTTTTGCTCTATCAGGGATACTCCACCCTGTTCCCACCCAGCCCTGTTTCCCCGACAGCCGACGCAGACTGCTCTCGGCTCCAAACCCACCCTTACAGCCAAAGGGCAGCAACTGTTCCATGGGAATGCTGAAGGGACGCCGCATTCCCCGTAACTGCTTGTGCCTCACAAAAACATGCAATTTTTCACCCAGTTCATGAACTGTTATTTATAAATCAGGTATTTTAATGACTAGTTACTCAATTAGCAGAGTGACAAGGTTCCAGTAACACCTCCTCCTGACTTACTTTCCACTGTGTATACGGTGTGTTCCTTATGCCTGCTATGGGTTTGTAATCAGCATCTACTGATCACCCACAAACAGAACCCTAGAGCTAAACATCACCCAGCTACACAAATTCTTCTGTGCAGTTCCCCACAAACACCCATATCATTTTAAAGGACTAAAACGTGGCAAACATTCACCATCATTTATGTTTCAGCAGAGTAAAAAAAAAAGAACAAGCTAATGGAAAGGATGACAAACTATATGAATTGTAACTAAGCTGATCTGCTGCAAATTATTCTCCTCAGAGAGAGAGAGAGAGAGATCTGGGTTTTCTTTCTAGGATGAGCGATGGTAACTGTCAGCTACTCTGCCGCTACCCGACTCCTCTTTATTCCTGTAAAACCAAAACTCCTCAACAACTCTGCCCGGTACACAGGGAACATCTGAAGCAGACGAGGCTGGCGGGGAACTCCGTGACTGCCGTGAGAGGCTGCCAGGCTGGCTGCAAGAAACGGCGCGGTACCTTTTCCCTTCGCGTTAAAAAGAAAGGTCAGAATGACTATGGGGCTGCTTCAAAACAGCACCGGGTAAGTTTCTGGCATGATCATTCAATTGCAGAGAAAAGTGCTGGAGATAAAGCAGAGGGGATGAGTAAGAGGAGCAACTCACGAGGAATTCTATTTAAACACCCTTCTCAGTCGAAAGAGCTTTCAGAAACGCTCGGTGTTCACTTCTATCCCCCGGCAGCCTGGGGAAGAGGCGCCACCTGTTCCCGAACGGCGAGGGAAGCGGGCACTTGCCGGGAAAGCGGCAGCCTCCCCCCGGAGCGGCTCCTCATCACTCCTCTCCTGCAGTGAACTTCCACCGGCCGCGCCGCGGGACCGCCCCGGCGGCAGCAGCCCCGCCGTCCTTCCCCCGGGGCACAGCTCGTCCCGTACAGCTCCGGGCAGAAATGCTGAATCACGAAGCCGCGGGACGGGAGGCGGCGGTGCCCGGGGACACCCCTTGCCCCCGACCCGGGGCTGGCCGCCGCGCCGGCGGAGGGCACTTACTTGAAAGTGAGAACGCAGAGGGGTCGGTACGACTTGTGGCTGGTGTTCTCGGCCATCCGCTTGCCCCAGAAGTCGTTGGCGAAAGCGGCGGCCACGGGGGCGGCCGCCCTCACGTCGGGGTTGTTCACGATGGCCCAGACGTCGTCGTGCACGAACTCGCCCCGCAGAGAGTTGCCGTAGCACAGGGCGCACAGCCCCGCCAGCACCGCCGCCGCCGCCGCTCCGCCGCGCCGCCCGCCCGCCGACGGCGGGGACGGGTCGGGGGAG
>VWYH01003949.1:304321-363938 GCA_013399365.1 Pampusana beccarii | reverse complement strand
GTGCGGGGCGGGCAGCGGGACCGCCGCCGGCCACTCGCGCTCTGCCGAGGCGCAGCCTGCCCGGCTGCAAATAAACAGCGTCCGCCTCCCCGCGCCATCCCTCCTCCTCCTCTTCCTCCTCCTCCTCCCCCCCCCCCCCCCCGCACGCATGCTCCTTGCCGCGCTGTCACCCCCGCCGCCACCTCAGCCCGCCGGCGGGGTGGGCTCTGCCCGGGGTGGCCCCCGCACACCGGGGAGGGAGGCTCTCCCGGGACGGCAGCACCCACTCGAGGCCGTGCCGCCCGCGGGCGAGGTGTGCTGCGGGGCTGGGAGCGGAGCCCTGGTGCGGCGGGTCGCCCCTGTCACCCGCGGAAGACAAGTGCAAGGCTGCCCTCCCTGGTGCCAGGGCCTCCTCTGTCCCTCCGCGGCCATCCCCCTCCACGGCCGGTCGCGGCAAGACCAGCCTCCCTGCGGCCCGTGCTTATCTAGGGAGTAGAAACGTCCCAGCCGGCTCCACAGCGTCCACGCTGCTCCAAGCATCCACAGCACACGTGCTGATCCACAGTATCAGTGCTGCTCCACCGCATCCGCACTGCTCCACAGCGTGGGTGCTGGTCCCTGCCATCCAGGTTGCAGCATCGCCTGTGTCAAACAGTCCCCACTGTGTCTTGCTGGTGGGAGAGGCGGTTTAGTGCCATGGAGCTTGTTTTCTCTACTCTGGTCCATCACCTGTCCTTCTTCCAAAATCACCAGAGAGCTGCCTTCTCCAAAGCGTTACTTTGGTGCCTGCGCTATGTCCGTCTCCTCCCAAATGTGGCCTGTCTTGTGTTAGTGACAACTCCCAACAACTTTTGCTTAAGGAAAGGCTGTGTTCAGATCAGTTACTCAGCCGCTTATAAAAGGTAGGCAGCCATGGCTTCTTCAGAAAACAGAAAAACTAAGAGTCCTTTAATGCTTTTTGCCGTTTAAATAAAACCTCCTGCTGATAACCAAAGAAATAACACTGCTTAGCAAAGAAGCTTAGGTTCAGTTAGGTGAATGAAGATACTGGACATACTTTGAATCTATTCCTGAAAAATAGATCTGCTGAGCATTGTTCAGCACCAGCCCTTGCAGTTCCAAACTGTTCTGTGCGTGTGTGCGTGTGTGTGGGAAGAAGAGGGAAGCGGAAGCCGTGAAGAGTTCATGCAGACTGTCCGGGGCAAGCCCTCTCCAGGAATGCTTTTTCCCCCAGCGTATTTGGCACTTCGAGTGATCTGGTATTTTCCAAGTGCAACAGAACAGGCTTTTCAGATGCACTTTTGTCATAGCTAAAAATAACAGTTAACTCCGACTAGGACAGCGTGTTTACATCCGGAACAGAAGGAACCTCCACCAGAAGCAGGGCTATCGCTCAAACTTTCCCTTTAAGTAGCTGATGAGATTTCGGCATTCAGCTCCCTGGAGTTTTCCCCAGCATGGGAAGCCATTTGTGGTGGTGCACTGGTATTCATTTGCACCAAAGTTGCGTAGCTTAGGCAGGTAAGGCTAGACTCCAACATCTATCTGTGCATGGGCACAGAAACAGCCTGGTATTCAGAGGCACCGAAGTACCAAAGCCCACAAGTGCCCAGCAGCTCTGGAAAAAAGAAAAAGTCACTACTGAAGACATACCTAAAAGGTGGAACTGGGACTTGTTATTGACATAAATTAAAATGTCAGTTACTGGGAGGGGGGTTGAAGGGAAGGATGGACTCTAATGTTGATAAAAGCAAAACCAACATGTAAGATTTAAAGGTTGAAATGACCTCTAGGTAATATTTGAAATCCTAAAGTACTGCACCAAACAAAATCTGCAATCGCCTGTAGTTCTGAAATGGGCAGCTGAGGGTCTATCTATTCTCTGGGGCAGAGGTACCGCACACAGGTAATCTAGGCAGCCTAAAGGGGGATCAGCAGCACTGCTAATGTGACCCAAACAAACCCAGTGCACCCAGCAGCCCAGCTGGGCTTCGGCAGGCTGTCTCTTCCAACAGAATCCCCATAACTCATCTTCAGTGTGGACCATGGTCCACATGGCCTTTCTCACTGATGTCTTCCAGCCTTCCATCCTGCTCCTTTATCCCAGGTTGGGGGCAACCCACTGGTAGCCCGCTCCTGCCATGAAACAGGGCCCAGGGCTGCCATCAGGCAAGCCAATGTTGGGGCAGGGGACAGGTCTCTCCATTCGTTATCCAAAACTGTGGTATACATCCCTGCTTTGTCACAAGTCCCACTGTCCACCCTTTGAGCTTAAATAGTTTGCCACATAAAGCTCACAAAAAAATGCAGAGGTCTAAAACGGCAACTATTGAGGAGGTGATGAAAGACCATTTTTCTAATCAAGGGATTTGCAGACAATATCTTATGACAGTCATGTACAGCCCGAGTGCAACAGACATACTCTGCAAAATAAATAACATTGCTTCCTATACAGATTTACAATTTCCCATTTGTTTTCATAACTTACCATGCTTGACAGCCTCAAAAAGCATGGAAAGAGATGGCAGTCCTGGTGCATTCAAGACTTCTTCTGCCCTCACGCTCCTTAGGAGGGCACCAACAGTGGCTATTGGCATGGAAACCTAGAGTTTCCAAGGGAGAAAAATCGTATTTGTTTTCTCATCTTTTAGGGTTTTTTTATGCACTTATCACAATGTTATGCACAAAGAGTAGTTAACAATGATTTGTCAAGTTTCTTTTATGATAGGAAAATCTATTCTCACTTCTCTAAGATAAACCAGATCATTCCTTTTCTCCCTCAAGCAAACATGTGAAAGAGAGAAAGCAGTGCTCAAGTCAGCCGTGGAGGAAGACCTGTTCTCCACACCAAGACCTGCTGAAATACAAGCACATAGTCTTCTCCTTTCGATCCACAAAGGGAAACCTTACCTAGTCATGCAGCAGTCACTGTCACTGACTGAATTCAAGATGTTGTCTATTGCTAGAAGTCCTGTCCATCTATAAAAAATAACTGCAAAAAGCCAGAATTCAGAGAGAAGGAGAATGCACGTTGAACATCGCTGTATATAGAGCCTTAAGTCTGTACAAACATATGCAGGCACAGACATAGAGAAAGAGATGAAAGAGAGAGACAAAGAAGAGAATCCAGGATGGGATGGTTTGCTCCAAAGCTGCTTTGCCACTTCCAGAAACACCTGGTCTAATAAGAAGCATTTCCTCCTCATGCAAGCCTTGATTCTCTCTCTACCTAAAGTAGCCATGTCATCGCTTCTGAAATGTAAAGCCAAATTGCCTCTCAGAAAAGCCTAGCTGGGTTCTGGAATTGTGTGTGTAGCTGAAGCACTCCAGCTATTTGGCTGCCTACTAGTATTTGAATCACGAGTTCCGTGCCAGCTATATAAAAAGATTGTTAACAAATGGCTGTTAAAACTAGAGACCTTGAAACTAATTACACACAATGCTCAAAAGAACTTGCTCTGCTAATTGAGCAGAGCTCATTACTTCTGAAGTAGGAAAGTTTAGCCTCCACTCGGAGTAAAACATACGGCACGGTATACAACGCAGTAGACACATTTGAACTGTTACACTTCAAAGGGCTGAGCATTGATTGATCTGTTATTATCTGAAGATGGCGACTGCTCAAAGGCAGAGAGAAACTGCAAAAGTTTTGAGTTTCAAGCTTAAACATGGAGTTCTGAAGAGTTTGGCTTTGCATTGACTGATTAAATTCTAAGAATGCGGTAAATACAATTTAAAAGTTAAATTACCATATGGTCATAGCTAGAGGTAAATTTCAAAAGTAGCACATGTAAATAGTCTCTTGCTGTCTGAACAAATAATTTTACATTTAAACTAAGTCATTTGGTAACTGGTATAATTGATTTCTGCTTGTAGTCAGTCACTGAGTGGTTTTGCAATTCATTTCAGTAGCCCCAGGATGAAACTCTGTATCTGCCACGCATATAATCTTCAGTTGATACAGATTATGTTCCTGTGGTCCTCCTCCTCAAAAAAAAAAAAAGAAAAAAAAAAAAAGAAAGAAAAAAAAAAAGAGCCAGCTACCAGGTTCTGCCAGCTATTAAAAGAAATTGCCATTTTAGATAAAGGAGTGTTGCAAAACCTGGAACTGAGTTTGGCATCTTGAATTGAATACATCTTCCAGAGCACCCTCCAAGGAGTTCGGTGCAGGGGCATTGTTCTGTTTAACCAAGTAAGATATGAACTTGGGAGATACCAGGAGCACTACAACAGTGCAGTGAAACGCTGTGCCAGACTGGGCTGGAGAAATCCTAATTATGATCCTTTTTGCTTGTTATCAATTTGCTTCTAGGTCTATACAGGCTACAGAAAGTTAATGTTTGGTGAATTCTTCCTACAGCCCAGTGAAAGTTTGTTTGTTTTTCCTTCCACTTTCAACTGTGGCCAAGAGCCAGAAGTACTATTATTAATGCAAGCAGGAGAGGAAAAGTTCTTGCCCTGGTCCTGTGATCTTTAGGAGATAAAGAAATCAAATATCCTCAGGATGACATCTCTTTTTCAATAAGGGTGTAGTATTTCAAAGTTCATCCCACAACCCCCTAATAAGCATTCTCCCCATGGCAGTCACAGAGTATGCTAAATATTAGCCCTGAAAATTCAAACCCCTCAGTCTTTACAAAGCAATATCAACAAGAAGATAACACATGGTAAAGGCTGCTTGGTGGATCCCCATGGACACACATTTCCCGTCCCTGACACAGATGGCAAGTAACACAGAATCCTCCATGACCCATTTTCACATCCATTTGTCACCTGTTTCATATGCTTGTGTAAAATGAGAGATTTCAAGCTGCGAAAAAGCTTGCCATAGTTGTTACTGGATTAGAGGGAATCTCTTTTTCAGCTCATACAACAAATGCATTTTCTG
Organism: Pampusana beccarii; assembly: GCA_013399365.1. Classification (NCBI taxonomy): domain Eukaryota; kingdom Metazoa; phylum Chordata; class Aves; order Columbiformes; family Columbidae; genus Pampusana; species Pampusana beccarii. The sequence goes on along the minus strand of VWYH01003949.1, from coordinate 359,071 downwards.
CCTTTGAAGAGACTCAGGTTAAGCCTCAGTCTATGGGCAAGATTGTACAGGGTCTTTGAATGACCGTGGTGGGTGGAACAGCCGTGATTTGACAGGGGAGAGGCATCCAGCAAATGGTGCGGAATGACTTGAGTTTGGTCATCGCAGTTTGAAGGTCAGGGACAAAACAAAGGTGGGACAAATCCCAGTAATGAGAATAATGGGATTCATCACCTACAGAGCAGAGACAGACTATGGCATAGGCTGCTGAAGTTGCCCATTCCAGTGGATTCACTCATCAGCTGAGATTGGTGCTTTCCATTTCTGTGCACTTGATTTGGGTGTGTAGAACCCCGTGTTGAGGAGAGGAGGAGAGAAAGAAATTTTCCTGACTGTATTGAGCATGGATCTGCGTTTTCCTTCTCTAGAAGCACTGCAAAAATGTCCCAAGGCCAAAGAGAGTTCTCAGCCGTGCCTTTGCCTGAAAGATCTTTTTTTATGGCATCGGATCAAGAGAAAAGTGTAGCCTATAGGGCTTGAGTCGTAAGAGTTATCACTTCTAACATTCATCTATTTAATGCTGATTAAGCACAAGACAGTTTAAGTCGAATTTTTATGTACTTCATGGAAATCAGCTAATGACTCAGAACCACAGAAATTAAAAAGGGAAAACCCAGCTCAAGATAGGCCAATTTCTGCATGAGCAAATAAGGAACACTTAGATGACCAAACATTAATTTCACTTACAGTGCATAGTGCTACACTGCATTTTTTCTCCACCTGGAACATTGTTTCTGAGCACAAGCAGGTCAGAATGGGTGTGAGGCCATTTGAAGTTGGGATATTTCTAAATAGAAGTTGGTTTAAAAGTAAAACTTTGCTGAGAAACAGACAGTAACACAGCCACCATACGCTTCCTACAAGGTCGTGCAAGGGCACATGCAAATTGTCACACAGCTGAAAAGTTGGATACTGAACTGCACAGGGCACCAAAGTCAAATGCAGCATAAGAAACAGATTTGAGCACAGTACTCTGATCAATATTTAGTGGTTGGGATTCATACTGCTCCTGCAGGGAGGCATTTGATTTGCAATAAGAGTCTGATTTTGGCAAGACAAAGGAGGCATTTTCAGCTTGGACTGATCTGAATCAGTTCAATTTGACCCTATATTCAGCCTTCGGAGTTGGCTGTACATTCCTCAATGTAGTCGTCTCTTGGAAGTTTATATGTCAAAATAAGAATAGAGATTAAAGACCCCAAGCCTGTTCCCTATCCAGATTCAGTTGGTTTTGTTTTCTGGGCATCTTTGAGCCGGAATTCAGTAGCAGTTCTCTCCTAAAAGTAGCTGATTCATAAGTAAGATCTTCTGGCATCCCGAGTTTCAATTGAATTGCAGTCACTGCAAATGGTCTGATAAAATCAGACAGTCGGATAAAATCAGGAAATCTCTACATTTATTCTCTGATTAGTGAGCAAGCTCAATTTCATCATGGTGAACTAGAAGCCAGTGGTTACAATTACCATTCTTTCCTTTCATCTATTTTTTAATATTTGGCTTTAAGATGGAAAAATTACAAATTAATAAATCTGCACCAAGTCCAGTCAAGGCTCTGTATAATAATATTATTCATATCTCTATGATTAGCAACAGCTGGAATAAATTTTAGCAAAAATTTTAGAATCTATATTGTAGAATAAGCCACATGGAGTCACTGTAACTTGAGGAGGGTGAAAGTTTCCATAAAAGCTACTGGGAAAGGAACACGACTTTTTTTTTTTTTCAGGTGACTTCTTTGGATTTTATTTTTGCAAGTAGCTACAGTTTTATTTTACAGTGCTTAACTTTCTAGTGTTTATGTTGAGCAAACACTCCGGATAAAACAACGCATCAATCAGCCGCTCTGGACGCTGCTTCTTCTCACTAGTCTTCTTACACCAAGGTGTACTGAGGAGCTCTGGCTGCATTAAAGCAAAAGTAAGTTTTCAAGTGCTATTAGAACAACCTAATCCAACACCAGTGCTGGAAACCTGTCGCACAGATCTGCTGTTCACCTGCAAACACCACCGAGCGTCGGCTACTGTTTTTCCAAAATGTCTGAGAAATTCACAAGTCGGTTAAAACCAAAGCAATAAAAACCTGTACAGCTTCTCAAAGGAATTAATTTGAAAATCTAGTTCGGTGGCCAGTGGAGAAGGGCAGTGTGAGGAGGAAGCAGGGTGGAGGAAGCAGCAGCTGGGGATATTTGGGGTAGCTTTTCAGTGCTCCCTTCTCCCTCTCCGTTTGTTCCACAGACCATGCATCTAAGTGACCCTTGAGACTGAGGTAGGATAAATTAGACCCTCCCCAGCGATCCTTGCTCTTCAGTGCTCACCTGCACCCTTGTACATCTGTTGTGGACAGGTAAAATATGTTGCAATACTCATGGAATTTTTTAATTAAAATATTAAGGCAGTTCTGGACAGAAGTGATTATCTGGCTGTGGAAGCACCAGTGGAAGAAGTGCCGTGAGAATGGCAGGTGCAGATGGCACCTAAGTCATCTGCACGCCAGGACATCTATGTGCAGCTTACCAGGACCTCCCTGAACTGAAGACAAACTACACAGAGAATGAAACAGAGGGCAGACTATAAACCAAAGCCCTAAAGGAGTGATGCAAGGAAGAAAATAACAGGCTTAGAGCCATCAAACACCCAGATAAGGAGAGAAAAATAAACCCTAATCCAGGGATGTAACAGGATGAAGAACACATGAGGGTGCAAGAGCATGTGCAAATCCTGTTTAGTTTTGGCTAAAATCACTTTCTCCCCTATATTTGCTGGCATTGAGCTTTGTTACACTGTTACTGCAGTGTTTCAAAATTAGGTTTGGGGCTACAAAGCTGGCAATTTTAGAGTTGTGAGCCATATGTGCTAGCAATACTTACACACCTTTTATCCACGTGAATGCAAACTCTTCGCTGGTCTGAAATGCTCTGGGGAGCCGTGTTTTTTCTTCATGTTCCCCAAGACGAGCGCACATGTATGAGCACAGGATTTTCATCTCCTCCTGCTAGTGGAGACCACAGGACTCCCTCCTTTCAGAGTCTTTCTCCAAGGAGACGGGTCTCACTTGCTTTATTATGCCCACCCACACTCCCTTCATGTGCTTCAGCTGATTTCTCCTGTATGATTCCACTCCAGCTTTTTTTCTCAATCAGTAGGAAACTGTAACCTTTGAATTTCTATTGTTAAACAATTTAAAAAACAAATTACTCAACTTTGCCCGGTTTGGAGCTTAAAAAATTTCCCATGGCTTCAGCCCAGAGCCAAAAGTCATCTGCAGTTCAGCTGAAACACTCCTAGGATTCCTGCAATGGGGGTCTGGAGGCTTTCTGGACAGCATTTGGAGCCTGGAAGGTGTAGAAATCAAAACAAGCCACAGTTCGAGAGCAAATCTAACGTGCTTGCTGTTATCAAACCTGCTCAGCAATGCCTCTCTGGAGGGCTTTCTGTCACCTCTAGTAGGCCAGTCCTAGCACGTTACACCTGCTCTTTTCTTCCATCCCTGGGACATCACGACAGATTCAGCGACCTGGCTGAAGTTCCGTGTGACCTTACTGCCACGTCCTAGGTCCTTTTTCATTTTTCTTGCAGGCTGTCTAGAGGCTTTCAGAGATGCTCCAAGAACCAGCATTATCTTAACTATTATCAAGGTCATTCCATAGCACTGTCCCTCAGGCACAAGGCAACCTTTTGCTTTGTAGATTAGAGGTCACATATGCTGAGACAGACCTTCCCTGCAAGTTGCTTCAAGAATAATGAGTGATTCTCTGCAAGACTCAAGGGTTTTAGTGATCCTCATCATCACCTTCTCAGTGCAAAAGGCCAATACTCTCCAGTAAAAACAAAAATAATAACAATAGCAAACAAACCACTCTATCAAACCACAGTACTCCTCTGTACTCTCAATCCTTCTTTGGAAAAAGATGGAGAGTAACAACAACAACATCAAAGAAGTGCTGCAGAGATCCACACTTTGCAGTTTAGGTCTATTTCTAGTTATCTATGTATTTACATAGATTGAAAATTGTGAAGAAGAGAAAAATCATAAAGACCGGGTTAGTCTCTTTTGGCATGAGGCTGGCGTCTGCCATGGGAAAGTAATCCGTGCTAAGCTGCAGTGAGCTGAGCTGCTGAGTTTGTGTTTGTGTCGCTGGGATCGCTTCTACTCACTGCTGGTCTATAAACTCTTATTAGTCAGACTTGACAATAGGTGACATCTTGATGAAAAGAATAGCCTACAGATCACGATCCACTCAATAGCTGTTTATAAAAATGATATTAAATGAGCCATTTTTCCTAAGACCACATACCAAAATGTTTTGGGGAGATGAATAAGGTGATAGTGGGGGATTTTTTTTTTATTTTTTTTTGAGAAGGGGATTAGAAGTTCCCAGGGCACTTTTTCACTGAAATAACCACATCTGTCAGCTAAATTGGCAGGGCTGTTATATTTAGTTTCTAGAAAGAGTTCCTCAGACACTGAGGTCTTGGATACCTCCCAAAAGCTTTGCTCTCTGGACAGTCAAAGCAAAACAAAATTAGAGGGGAAAAGTAGTTCACAGTGACAGCTAGCATTTTCATTTTTTCTTAATATCACATGGTCTGAAATGTTGATGAGAAAAGACAGGCTCATGAGGGGCGACTTGACAGGAGTCACATTTTAATTTCCTTTGTAAAATTTTGCAAGTTTTTCTCTCCACTGGCCACCTTGGTGTTCTTGTCTTTTGGGGCCCCATATGATCCTCCCTATGAAGAAAAGCTATCCCAAGGCATTTCCTTTTTTTCTTTTGCAAGATGCAGTCAGAGGATCCCATTAAATTTTTTAATTTGTTTAACTGGCCTCTAACTTTGCAGACTCCTGTCATGCCATAAAACTGACTGATGAATGACAGGGCCCTGCTAGGTTTGGCTGGGGTGTAATGTGAGCTCCCAGGGCTGGAAACAATAAACCACAATTTTCTCAGAAATGAGGTTTTGCAAGGGATGTGCTAGCCCTGACTTCACCACACCCTTTCATTTTGCTAGCTGCAGTTCAGCAACTTCTGGCTGGATTTTGTTAAATTTTCTGTCGTTATGTGCCCTCTGTTCCCAAAGGTAGAGAGGGGAGGATCCTCTGGGTAGCTCAAGGTCGTTTAGGAAAAGAGATGAGGAGTGCCATGTTGGGGACTCATTCTGCATGTATGTGAGCCAGTGTATGGGTTGCAAAACAACACAGCCAAGGCTCATACAGAGAGGTTTGGAAGAGAGAAGAATTTCGAATGAACCAAAAGGCAGCCTCTCCCCTCCCACACTGACCTTCTTTGGAGTTGCCCTATGCTGAAAATCCTCTCTATCTTCACATCTATCTATATATTTTCAGAGGACAGTGGGTTGAATAAAAGAAAAAAAACACTGGAGTTTGGCTCTCAGCTATCATTGCTACGTGCTGGTTTTGGAAACCAAGTGACGAGAAGTTAATGCCACGTATCAGCTCACTGTCATTAACACAGCCGGGCTGTCCCGCAAAAGAAGCTTCCTTAAAACCTAGTACTGTTTCCTTGGCTTTCTAGCTAAACCTGATCAGATCTGACTCTCTCCTGCAGAATATCCTCCTCAACATCCAGGCAGAAACAATGATAATCGTTTTTGCCTTGTCAGGCTGCCTGTTAGTAATCTAATCAGATGTGGAACATTTTAATTCATAACTAATTGGTCCATCCAGCTGAAAGTGTCACCGAGCAACTGCAATAGCGAGTCTCCACCTGTTTGCACCACCCTGCCAGCTGTGCCAGCCTGGTTTCCAGCTGTGCAAGCAGCTGCACAGACACTGACCTCCTGACAATGGGCACCTACACCCAGGCCTGGCCCTTATTACAGGCACCCACCGAGATACAGTCCCTCACCCCTGCCCAGTAGAAGCCTCCTGATCCCAGTCTGGGTAGGGGAACAAAGCAAATAAATGGTGGGAAAAAACAGGCCTCAGCCTCATCACTGAACAAATCTGAAGCAACAGGGTATAGGAAGGGTAAGAGAAGTGCCCAAAGCTACAAAGGAGCTCTGCCAGCGACACAGGCAGGAGCTGAAAATGTGTCTCCTGATGTGGCGATCTTCTCCCACTGCGGACACACCAGGACTGGGAAGAGAAAGAACCGTGCACAGCACAAAGGCTCTCTGCTCTGGATTTCACTGGCTGTTTGTGTTCTGGTTCACACTGGGATGAGGAAGCAGGAGCGAGGAAAGCGGGCATCAGTGTACTGATGCTTTTGGGAAGAGCTTCAGTAGCAGCTGTTGCCATAGGTCTCAACAGAGCCAGCTATCTCTGTGCCCCGGCCAAGCACCACTTCAGCGTTCAGGAGAAGCTGGAACAAGGCCTGTGTAACCTCATCTAGGTGTTCCTGCTCCGGCAGGGTGATTGGACTAGATGATCTTTCGAGGTCCCTTCCAGTCCCTGACATTCTGTGATTCTGTGTGTGAAGGCATTCCCCAACCTTCCTGAAGATTTCATATAGAATTTTTCAGTCTTTGCACTCCGGGATTTTGAGATGGGAGTGAGAGAGGACTTGCCTGGGATGCAAAATCTCACGACCTTCCACTGTTGACCTCAGGACACGGGTATCCGTAAATCAATCCCAGAGCAAAATCACAGAGAATATGACAGGATGTCACATCGCTGTAGCATCTTGCAGCAGCCGGTGCTTGTGTCTGAGAAGCAGAAATGCATATGCCCTTACAGTGACAGTATAGGAGATTTTGTTTTGGTTTTGAATAAATGACTGATAGGGTAAAGGCAACTGCGGAAACAGGTCAAACACAGCTAATGAAAGAAGCAGACCCAGTCGTCATCCTGTTATATCACTTGCTAATGAGTAGTGTTTAGCAATAGCTTGTGTGTTGTAAGGCTTAAGGTTATCAGAAGAGTGACTGCAGAGAGCTAGTTAGAATTCATCCCACATCTGTGACTGTAATCCTGCAATTTAGACGAAAACATGTACTCTGCATAGGTGCATGACGTAGACTATTGCTATCATTAATACGGTAATAGTCATAATAAATCACATATTGAGTGTGTTTGTTATTCCGAGGAAAACTTAATTATAATTTCCAAGCTGGCAGCATTTGATTTACTTTTTGCTATCTCTGAAATTGCATAATTAGTTCCGAAGTTACAAGTCCTGCAAAAATCTCTGTCTTGTCGAGAGTCAGAGATGCGGAGTTACAGCTGCAGCTATCACTCTGGCAAATATAGCTTTCCCTTGAGAATATCAATTTTTAACAGAAAAATGAAAAACTAGTAAAATTCCCCTAAAAAGGGAGGATTAATACTTGGAAGGTGCCTCTCTCGGGGAGCATGCCCTCATCTTGCTAAGCTGTCTTTGGTAAAAGGAGCTCTCTAGTGTCCAGCTGTAATACTGCAGTTCACGGAGAAGATGCTATGTGCACGCAACCTAATCACATGGATGTGCAAATGGGGGGCCTGGGTCTCTTCTTTTAGGTACTCAGTGCTGACGTGTAATGTGCAAAGTGCTTCTTAAACATCGCTATCACTCAAACCAATACCCAACTCAAAAGTTCTAAGCCGCAACACAGAGGTCTCACTCATTCATGGAATCATAGAATCCTTTTGGTTGTAAGAGACCTTCAAGATCATCGAGTCCAACCATTAACCCAACACTGCCACTAAATCATAGAATCATAGAATAATTCGGGTTGGAAGACACCTTCAAAGATCACTTAGTCCAACCCCCCTGCCATGAGCAGGGACATCTTCAACTAGATCAGGTTGCTCAGAGCCCCATCCAGCCCGGCCTTGAATGTCTCCAGAGATGGGGCATCTACCACCTCTCTGGGCAACCTGGGCCAGTGTTTCACCACCCTCATTGTACAACATTTCTTCCTCATGTCTAGCCTGAAACTGTGTTCCTAAGAACCTCATCTAGGAATCTTTTAAACACCTCCAGGGATGGTGACTCCACCACTTCCCTGGGCAGCCTGTTCCAATGCCTGACAACCCTTTCCGTGAAGAAATTTTTCCTAATATCTAATCTGAACCTCCCCTGGCGCAACTTGAGGCCATTTCCTCTCATCCTATGGCTTGTTTATTGGGAGAAAAGACCAACAGACTCGGTGCTACAACCTCCTTTCACGTAGTTGTAGAGAGAGACGACATCTCCTTTTCTCCCAGCTACACAACCCCAGTGCCCCATTCCCACCAGTCTTTCTCCATCTGTTTTTTAAAATAACTTCTGCACTGTTGAAGTGACTCCTGCTTGGTCTGTGGGGCAAGGGTGTATGTGTATGTCTGCCAACACCCAGGCCATAAAAAAAAGGTTGAAAATTTTCCTGTGTTCCTCTCCGAAGGTGGCAAAGTGCCTGCCAGTTGGGTATCTAAGGTCATGTGCACATACTGGCTAGAGGCAGTAGATTTGGTGCAAGTGAATGCCTAATTGTGGCTGCTGGCTTTTAGTGCATGCACCTGATAAACTGCAATTGTCTCATGTCAGACAAAACAAGCCCTTGGTCACTAATTCTAGAAAGCAAATCACAAAAAAAAAGATGTGTGCTAGTAGGGTACAAAGGCTCTCTGTCTTTCTAAAATGAAGATCTTAACACTTTAATTAGTGGTTATTATGCACGCTTGAGCACATGCTAGAATAAAAATATTTTGTCTTTACACTGCTTTTTAACACCTGCATTTTGTTTTTTTCAACATGTTAGTGATGAGCTCACTAATGTTGATAAAAAGGAATTTTAAAAGTCTATTTGGTTATCACTGGATATCACAGATGGAGAATAATGACTTAACAAATTGACAAACTGAGATTATCTGCAAATATTATAAGAAACACTGGAAGCTCTTATAAAATACACCATCATTTTAATAGCATTTTGCTATTATGGTACCTCCCTTGTGGATACTGTGGTTTAATATTGCAAGTGTGAAAAGCAATACCATAGCTGAAGCTTTACCACTGAAAAGCACCATCTTGTGTTTCCTATGCTCTGCTTCCCACAGCAAGGTTTATTCTAGAGTAGAAAGTAAATTAAGATGTAATAATTAACTAAATGTGTTTCGAAGTCATGAAATCCCACACAGGGCTAAGTTGCTCACCTTTAATCACTGCAAACAAAATAACAGTGAATTTCCTGCAAATTACTGCGAGCCAGAGGTTCAAACCTTTTGCCTTTAGATGGGACTGCAGCAGTTTTTTCTTCTCCTGTTATTGACCATCATTTTCTGAGTTCAGCTTATAGAGAAGCCGTAGTTTTAGTAGCTGAAAAACAATTTCAAAAATATAAGCCTCAAACAACGAAGAATCCTGCCAGGTTCAGGTCAGGTCAGCCACAACAATAATAGCTCTTTCTCCACTTAGCATTTCAGCTCAGTATTAAGGTGATCACTCTTGATTAACACAAAACCTATTATGTCTAAGCACCCTGTGGAATAGCTAAAATACAGCAGCCCATTTTCCCTTTATTTTTGCAAACCTGCAGACCTGCTGGCAATGGCTTGATCATTTTCATGGCATTTGTTTGTTTTGTTTTTTTTTTCAAAACAAAACAAACTGCTGGTATTTTTAGACCAAAAAACTGAAGCAAAGTGTTTCTCGGCTCCTCAGATAACTCTTTGTGTAATAAAAAAGTCCTCCAATGCTTAATCTTGAAAACGTGGATCCCTTTTTCATTGAGATTAAGGCTAGAAGGAACTGTTAAGATCTTCTTGTTTGAATTCCTGCATAACACAGGCTGCAGAATTTCAGCAAAGTCCACGACTAATTTCAGTTTTATTTGCAGCGTTGGGTCCTTGCAATGCACAGAGCACTTGCTCCCCACTACCGAGGGGGTTGTTGCTGAATTCAAGTGAACTGGAGCGGAGCCTTTGAGAAGAAAGCAGTTCCTTGAGTCCCAACACCGTTTGTCAGGTAGAAACTCGTATTTTACACTATATCATCTTCAAAAATGGTAAACCAGAAGATGTGTAAACTGTGTTTTAACAAGAAGAATAAAATCCGTAATTCAGGACAGCACAAAAAACACCTGGTTTTATGCTTCATTTCCATTTTTAAGCACAGAAGAAGCTCAGAGAAGCATCTGTTGAGCTTCTGAATGGGTTTGGATCAGCTGCAAGTGCCCATTTGCCAAAAGCAAGTCCAACTCCAACAGGAAATCAGGCAAATCTCAGTGATGCTGGTTCAGTTTCACATTTACATCCCAAACAGAAAGTCTGGATTGGTGGCAAATGTGTCTGACCAAAAGGCACAGAAGCTTTGCATATCTTTCACAGCATGAGATTCCTAAATACCAGACAGTTGCAAAAAATGACATACCTAACCATTTGGGTGTTCATTTCTGTTTTTCTTTCCCTGCATTTATGGATGCAGAGTTATGGAAATCTCCATTAGATGAACATCTGCATGTGGAGAATAATGTTGTTCCATGAATAGTTTCAATCCAGTAAGGGAAGTACATAGCTAATGTAAAACTCAAGTCTCTGGGTACCCACAGCATCTACCTGACATCACTGAGTTACAGCCTGAGAACCATCACAAATTCAGTGGCAACTCCGGAGAGCAAAAGAGAATTTTTGCAGCGTCACTGACTGTATAGAAGAAATGTCTTAATTTGGCTAGCGTGAAGGGCCCCTGAAAAAAAAATTACTTTTAGTACAGAAATTTTGCTCTCAGCTCAGCTGCAACATTTTACTCTCCTCTGTGGGGTTAGAATCATAGAATCGTAGAGTGCCCTGAATTGGAAGAGACCCACAAGGATCATCGAGTCCAGCTCCTGTCCCTGCATATTACAACCCCACAGCTCACACCATGTGTCTGAGGGCATTGTCTAGTGCAATATTTACTTCTGTGGTGGCCATCTGATCCAGGAAAAGAGGTGGTAAGTCTGGAATCACTTGTGATCTGGCACAGCCAGCATGGATGCACCAGACCTGGCAAAAGCCAAGTTATTTGTCACCCCCCAGGGATTGAAAACTAGACACCCACCTGCAGCACCTGCCACCATCTATACAGACACCACCAGGGCCTAGCAGGGTGACAGGTCTCAAATCTGAAGGGAACTGCTGCAAGTATCAGTCCAAGGAACACTAACTGCTGCCCATTCCTGCAAGCATCACCATCAACAACAGACTTGTGGACATGGGGTGACACAGCTAAATGCAACACCGCAAGTGTCTTTTTCAGAAACGCACAAGTTATACCGGGTGCCATCTGTGCTGTCACAGGCACAGGGACGTTGTGACACCTCCAAGGAGGCTGGCATGGCCTGGGTATCGGCTGTAGAAGATCAGCAGAGCCATGCTGCCCTTGAACTCACCATCCCAGCTCACCAGGGCTACTCAGTGCAGGCACACAGTGCCACCACAGAGCTGGTTTGGGCTCTGCTGCTGAGACAGTTGTCTTGCAGAGCCTTACAAGGTAACTCTGCCCACACTTCCCACAGCTTCTCTTCCCAGAGTGGCAAGTGTTTGTAGATCCATAACATCTGCCTTTGCCCTAAGTGACAGTGGTACTTTTGAAACAGGATTTAAGCTCCTTTGAGACTCTCATCCCAATACGGTTATGCTGAGTGTGTCCCCCTCCGTGCACATAACATCTAAACAACATTAGCAAATCCTAAAACAAGTGCAAATGCTTTGTAATTTGTACTACCTAGGAAGCCACTTCATAGAGCAAGAAAAAGGTGGATTGGTCCGCTCAGACCAGCACTTTGGAAAAGCAGTGCACAGGTTAAAGACTTCATTTCTAGTTAAAGACTAAATAGTAATTTTTTTAAAAAGGCAATTCAACCAGCTGACAGAAAAATTCTCAAAAGAATCGTGGAGGCTTACCCTTGCCAATTAGCTAGACACAACAGCTCACCCTTCAAAGCTTCTGCCCATCACCTTGCAAGCTTGCTCAGGTTTTCCTGTGCTCTCATTTGGAGTTGCTAGGATTAGTGTGGGTGTCATGTCTGAATCCTTGCAGACCTCCCAGCCAGCAGCCCTGCAGTGGTGTGGTAGGTTTCCTGCTGCAGGATGGTGGGAGATACCAAAAGGCAAAGGATCTGGCCTCATTGCCAGTGTTGGTGTCGACAGTGAGTCACCCAGCTGACTCTGCTGAAAATTAGTCTCTCTCTCTCTCCAGCTCTTATGAATATTGATGAACTTCACAGCATCAAAAGAAGCAAAGGCAGGACAGCTGTTTGAGGAGACAAACACTTCAATTCTGGGTTGGAAAAAAAGAGACAGACAGAGGAGTGGTTGTGACGAGCCAAGACAGTCTTCTCCCTCGTTTGTCAAAATGTGATTTACAGACACACTGCCATTCACCCTGTGGCTGCCAGTTTCCACATCCTATGTCCACAAATCTCTCTTGCTAATTGGATAGGCAATATGTGGGCTGCCTCCTCTATAAAAAGCTACTCTGAACTGGGACGCTTCCCAGCTCATTTTAATAAATCATGACTGTAATTAAATTCTTTTGCTGCGTATTTCTGCAGTAACATCTGTATCATTCACTTATCAGCCTTCTTTGCTGTCCAGCTAGCATTTCGTCTTGCTTCTGAAGCTGCCTTTCCTACTTGGTCGTTTGAAGAATGCCATTACCTTTGAATCCCTAATCTAATTCAGCTGCTTTTTTCCCTATCCATCTTCAGATCCTCTTTGTGTCCGTCCTAGTAGCCCCACTCGAGCCTCCAACCACTGTCCCTGTTGTCAGTGATCACTTCAACTCAGTCTCAGCAGTTCTACTCAATAAAGCTGTCCCATGGCCTCAAGAACCACTTCCACCAGCATGCCAACAAGGGCATCTGAGGCTGCCCCTCAGCAGTGCCCAGCTGCCAAAAGCACTTATTTACATAACAAAACCCCTTTCTTGATGACATTTGTTCCTCTTTTGTTCTTTTGGGGCAGTGTCTGTGCTCCCTTATGGGTTCAACACATTGCAAGGACTTCTGCAAAGCAAACAGAACAATCATCTTCACCCAAGCAAAAGACTCTGCCCCAGACCTTTCCCTGACTCTCTACAGGAAAGCCTGACCTGGAACTGCAATGCCCTCAGAGCTGTCAAACCCTGAAGGCCCCCAAGCCTCATAGTGAGGGGACATGGAGCCCCTGAAACACTTGTGCTGGCTGCTGTGAGGAAAAAGTCAAGAGGTTGGGTTTGCCAAAGTTCCTCATAGCTGGAGTTTCCTTTTTGTGCGGGAAGAACGTGGGGAGGAAGCCCTGAGCTGGATGCTCATGCTTCTTTTGGGGTTGGGGAAGGGACAAGGCTTGCAAGTGCCTTACCAGCTAGGCTGGCAGCCAGGGTACCAGCTAGCTAGCTGCAGGCCAGAGCCATCACAGGGCAAATGCAACTCTCTCAATAAAGAGCCAGTAGTGTCAGTCACGATGGGCAGGTACTGCTTTAACTAAGCAACAGTTCTCATCATTAGTTTTGCTAACGTATCTGGTCAGAAGCCAAAAAATCCATGCATTTTGCAATTCTTTCATATTTCTTGGTGGGAGCTGCAGTTCCGAAGCCTCAGATGGCCAAGGGTTCCCACTGGATTACATGTGCCAGGACACACCGCACGAGCTGCACCCCACACCAGCCGAGGAAGGGGCAGGACACCGGTGAGCAAGGGGAGGCTCATTCAGGATGGGACTCCATCCTACACTGGAGGTTGTGCCGCGAGTCACTGAAGTCACAGCTCTTGGGGACATCAGAGTGACGGTCCCCAGCCTGCTACAACTCCTAGCTACAGATTTGAGGGTCTGCACAGAAATCCATTTTGTTTTGGTTTTTTAACCATGGAAGTCAGAATTTTCCATGGAGAGAAAAATATTTTCTGACTGGTTATGGCAGCAAAGACCTTGAGGCACCTCAGTAAACTGAAGTGTAGATGTTTTAAGCAATTTGCCCACTGATCATGGCAGAAGCCATGTGCACAGTTGGGAGAAGAACTCAGGAGCTCCAGCCCTCACCTTTAAATCTCATTATGTCATCACAAAACTTCTCTTAGTTTCCGTTTTCGTAAAAAGTTGTCAATCCTAGTGTTTCAAAGATGCAAATGCATGAAGCAGCATCGTGGTTTGTGCTTCTTCAGAAAACTCGTTATCAACTTTTTTTAGAAAAAAACAGTCATTTTTAAAAGGAAGAGTCCTTTGTCTTTCACTGCCTCAAAAGTACAATGTAAAAAGTTTTAAATGTGTAAAGTTATAATGTAGGGTCAGTTTTATACTAACATTCAGTTGGTTTCAGACTCAAACCAGATTGAGATACGCCTCTTTTCTGCATAACATGAAGCCCAGCTTCAAACATATAAGTGGGAAAATTAACATTAAAATGAATCCTTAAACTGCAATTACTTGAAAGATGCAGAGCATGAAGCATTCAAACGGCTCTCATTCGGTGACCCAGTTAAAATACACAGATCTGCACCGCAATTTGGTCTTAAGTGTTTCAGAGACTCAAGATGTGAAACTCTACCCTGTGCCCAGGTTGACTCTAGTTTTGTACTCTATTATTGTCCAAAGAAACAAATCAATGCCCAGAATACTTTTTCCTTGAATGCATTTCCATTAGGTTGTGATCTACCTCAGGTTTTCTTATGAGGAAACAGGAAAATACTTGAGATTGCAGGTGAGCTTTATGGAGATGTGTCAAGGTATTGTATGATCATTGATAATGTGATGTAGGTACCATTTATGCTGGCATTGAAAATGCAACTGCTGTGCTACATTATTATGAAGTAAAAATGTATTGTATCAGATAAAAAAGAAATAAAATCTTGGTATTTTCTATTGCATGAAAATGGCTTTGTTGAAAGAGGCATTGGTGAAAGTATCATCTAAATTCTAACAGAGAAAATGGATTATTTTTTTTCCCCTATTTATAAGAAAAGGCATATTCCAAATACACCAAGCAATAGAGTGAGCTAATCTAAAGCATTGTAGTGCTGTGTTAATATGAAAGCAGAGTGTCCTTGTTCTGCAAAAGGGTAGTGGAGCACACAATCAGTGTGAATGACCTCATGAAACTTTGCTCTCAGGATCCCTGAGTTGCTTGATTTCCTCCAAGAAAATTCACAGACCATTACCAAGGAAGCAAAACTGACAAAAATGTCATCTTTCCCCTCTGTCTTCTGTCTCCTTGTGAATAGCCATGCAATTTTTAAGGGAAAGTGCAGGAATGAGGAAAGCTTACAGCCACCGTAACGCCCCATGGCAGGGAAGCACGGGAGAGGAGGAACACCAGGAACTCCAGCCTCAGACCTGCCAGTGAGAGCCAAAGGAATAACCTCATTAGCTGACAGCAGCAGCAAAAGCTTGTTTTCCCCATGGATTATCTCCTAGAGGGAAAGGAGCAGGACGTATTTGGCAAACGTACGCGTTCTCAATGCAGTAATGCGTCACAGATGCATTCCCCTTCTTTTCATTACTGGCTTCAGGTTTCATTTCTTTTTTTTCTCCTTCCGTATTCATTTGTGGCTGCTGAGCAGGGTCTGAAGGAAGCCCAGTGCAGCAGTCACGAGTGTGACCTTTCCTGCATCACAGCAAGGATGAGCTGTGGCTGAGATAAGCAGCCTGATGTTCTCCAGGCATCTCTGCTGCAGCTCTGCCTCTGGCAGCATTAGGGGACTAATGCCAACACCTCCCGACAGCTCCCGGTCACATTCATCTCAAAGAGCTTGTGCTCTCCTCCCTCTGCTCAGCAGAGCAGGCTTCTGCAGTCTGCTTTTTAATTGCCTTCGTAAATGACAGATTGTCTGATACAGACAAGAGCTGTGAACCAGTAACCTGCCTGCTGATGCCCTTGTAGGAAAGCATTCATCGGCTTCTCCTTTCATGGTAGTGTGAAGATGTTCCCACCTCTCCTCCAGCCATCTGCATCTGGCCCTCACCACAGGGCTTTGCCTTTTTTGGTTGGATCAGGACCACACAAGCAGTTTATCTGACATTTGGCATGGGTGAGGTGATGAGAGGGTTTTTCAGGGAAGCAGGGACACGTTGGGGGGTATGGTGGCTCACTGGGAACCTGACAGAGCAGCTCCACAGCCCCGCTCCTTTTCAGCTACTTTTGATCATAGAATTATAGAATCATAAAATAGTTTGGGTTGGAAGGGACCTTCAAAGATCATCCAGTCCAACCCCCTGCCATGAGCAGGGACGTCTTCAACTAGATCAGGTTGCTCAGAGCCCCGTCCAGCCTGGCCTTGAATATCTCCAGGCATGGGGCATCTACCACCTCTCTGGGCAACCTGGGCCAGTGTTTCACCACCCTCATTGTGAAAAATTTCTTCCTCGTGTCTAGCCTGAATCTCCCCTCCTTTAGTTTGAAACCATTACCCCGACCCTCTCAGTGGACGTGTACCACAGTTGTGTCTACCACTCCAGGGACTGGAAGATGAGTGAAGGAGTGGGAACCACTACTGAAGGGACAGGAATGGTAACGGGAGTATTTTTTTCCCCAGATGAGTTATGAGAATCAAATGGCAACTGTGGTTACAAGGCAAAATGAACACACCTCATATGAAATGTACATTGAAGGAGCAGCCATACAATGCTGTAAGGCAAAGGATTGTTCCTGAAAGCTCCCATTTCTGTAAAGAGTTAACTTCTTATTCTGTAAGAAAGCCTCAATGACATCAATAAAAATAAATATTCAAGGGGATAGTCCCAACCTCTCTGATACCACCAAATACCAAGCAATGTGGGGTAGGACTAGAAATACAATGCATAGTGCCAAGACATACCTAGTTGTTCACAGGCTCAGTTCAACACATATTAAAAGTTGTAGGCCACAAACAGTTCCTTTGGGAGGTACAATGAACAGCTGTAACTTGAATATCTAATAGTCTGTTAGAGAAATCTGATGAGCTAGAGAAAGACTAAGTACAGGGTCACCAAATAAAAGTGAAGCACAGAAAAATAGGGAGATTATTTAGCCCAAACCCTCCGCTCAAAGCAGGGCTACCCTCAAAATTTGCTCAGGTTGCATAGGGCCTTGCACAGCCAAATTTTGATTATATTCAGGGCCTCCAGCCTCTCTGAGCGCCTCTTCAGCTTTGCACCTCTCCCTGAGGGTAGAATTTTTTCCTTAGGCACAGTAGGAATTTCCCCTGGTACAAGTTGTGCCTGGTGCCTCTTGTCGTTTCTCTCTGGGCACCTACAGCAGTTCTGTTATCTCTGTAACACACATTAGGTAGTTTAAGGCAGCAATAAGCTTCCACCTCGGTCTTCTTAAGGATGAAGAAATCCAGCTGTCCCAGCCTTTCCTTCTACGTTACAAACTCCTGCCCCTTGACCACATTATTGGGTGTCCACTAACATTGCTCCAGTTTATCATTGTCTTTCCCATACTTTTTGGGGAGCCAGAACTAGACACATTATACCAGATGTGGCCTCACAAGTGCTGAATAGAGGAGAACCATCACTTCCCTCGACCTGCCGGCTCTACTGGTATTAATGTGCTCCATGCCTTTTGTGGTTGGCTCTCATTGTTGCAATGGCACATCCTTGACTCATGTTCAGCTTGATGTCCATCAGGACCTTCAGGTCCTTTTCACTAAGCTGATTTCTAGCTTAGTCCCCAGCTTGCATACTTGCACGAGGTTATTATTCCCCAGGTGTAGGACTTTGCATTTGCCTTCTTGCATTTCATGACGCTTCCATCATCCAGTTTCTCCAGCTTGTTCATGTCCCCCTGAATGATGGCAGCCTCACCCTCTAGCATATCAACTACTCCCGATACACGAAATAGCTGGAAGGAACATAATGAAAGAGATGATAGTCAGCTTAATGGTACCGTAAAAACTCAGAATGGAGCAGGACTGACAGCTATGCTGTATTCATCCTTCTACTGGAAAACACTCTGTGATGCTGTCCTTCACGGAGTAGGCGATGCCCTTACTTTTGAAGATGAAACCAAAGGATGATGCCGTTTACAGACGCAGCTTACAGAATTCCTCTGAGAAGATTTAGCAAGCACTAGTAGAATTAAGGCACCTTTTTTATCTCTACCTCCAGTCCCAGAAATCAAAATAATTAGCATCAGCCCAAAGCATGAAGCACATCATCTAATCTGGGAAAAAAAGATGCACTTTTCTATGACCTTAACTCAGTCACACAGGTCAGGCAGCAAAAATGAGCTGCTTAAAATAACATCCAAGCTGAGCTTGACTGCTCCTCTACATAGGCATTTGTCCACAGGAAAAAACAGCTATATTTCCTCTTCAGAGCAGCTTATTCATTCAAATAAAAAGACAACAGCTAAGTAGCAACAAGCAAGAGTTAAAGTGAAGATAATGCTCCTCAGAGTGAAGGGGAAAATGGCTCCTCTCCACGAATGGCTGTGCTGACAGCAGTATCTGCACCTTCTTCTTGCTGTTTTCACTCCTGCACACACAGCAGTGGCTTCTACTCGGCCCGTTTGGATTGTCTGTCACAGCACATTGGAACACCATGCACTAAGTCAATGCAAATCAATTCTTAAATCCACTAGGAAGAGTCAAGTGACTTCTGAGAAAAATCCAAAGAAAACAGGAGAAACTTAGCAGCTCAAAGGGAACCGTGGGGCCGTTTCCAATGTTAAGACCTGGATGGCATGAATAGCAACTGTGAGGATTCACCCATCCGAAGGAGCAGACGGACAGCCTGTCCTAAGGATGGAGATTCCTGCTGGCACTGTCCATTCAGTAGACGGTCCTCTCCTGAGAAGGGCTCACCTCTGCGCTGAGCTTCTCTAAGCCAGGACATTCAAACCCATTTCCTTTGATTTCAGAAGTTTTGTGTATTGAGGTCCAACACATGTGCCTGAATTGGCCACAACAAAGAGCTGTTGGAAAAACCCTAGCTGAGTTAGACTAAACTTATTTCCTACTTAACCACAGAAGAGGTGCTAAAAACTGAATTTAGGAAGAATAAATAAATTTGAAAATAAGAACTCAGAGAAAGGGACCGCAAGGATGCTTCCTCCTTCACACAAACCTAAAAGGCTCAGAAACCTGTAGTAGGCTTAGAGCCCAGAGCAGAACACCAACCCCTTCCCGGCCAGCTCTGAATACCTCACTGCTGGGGAGGGTTATGACTCTCTTACGAAGGTTCCTACTCTATGGAAAGATGCTTTTCAGTCCACTGACAGTGCGGGGGAAGGAACAGATAGGAAAGGGAGAAAGCCAAGGACGGTATCTCTACAGTTAGGAGAGGGAGGGAGAAAGAGAAAGGTGGCAGGGCACAGAAGGAAAGCACCTGGTCATTCAAAGAACAGTTGCTGCATAAAGCAAAGGGCACAGGGAAATATTGTACCAACTAGAAAGAGGAATGGTTTGTGGACAGAATTTTATTTCTTAACTTGGTAAATGCCCAGCCAGTCTTTGAAGTGGGACATGTGCACCATTACTCTACTCTGCCCTTTCATTTTCTCTCTTGTTCTCTCCCACAGGATGCGGAGCTGGGGGTTGGACTCCCCACCTGGGGATAACTGCAGGAACTCAGTACTTGCTCTTGGTCGGAGCCTGGAGGCTCTGGAAGTGGAGCAGTGGCTCACAACTCGCTGCCCCTGGCTGCTGCAGCACCTTACTGAGGCAGCCAGACATCGCCTTGGGGGGGCAACCGTGCTGGATCACCCTCCTATCTTCCCCCTCCCTGGCCTTCTCTCTCCCATGGTTATCGAGCTGTCCTGCCACTTTCCAAGCAAGATCAGAATTTTTCCTGAGCTCAAAACAGAGCAGGCACTTTGGATCCACAATCTTGCTGCTCTGAGGGCAGTGGCAGACCTGCATCAGCTCCAATGGGCAACCTCACCTCCACAAATTGCAGGTGCCACCAGCTTCGGTGCTCAGGCACCTGGGAAACCCAGCAAGCTACGTGTCAGAAGACCTTTGCAGTCACCCGAGGCAGACCTTGTCTCTGCAAAAAGCAGATTCCTGACACCTGCCTCCTACTGACTTCAGGATGCAGCAGATTGCTGTCTCCCATGGTAACTCTGCTGTGAGAAGAAACTGCTTTTGGCCGCCTGCTCCTGAAACTGTTCCTTGCTGAGCCTGAAGCTACAGCCCCTCTTCAAGGTTCCTTATGCCAACAACACTGTACAATGCGGAGTAGGACAGAATTAATCATTTTGCCACTAAAAAGGCAATTTCTGTTTCCTTGAAACCCCAAGACATCTGCGAGCAGTTTCCACCAAAGGAAAAAAAAAAAAAAAAAAGGCAAGCATAAATTTCAGCTTCATCAAAACAAACTTTCTCTTAGAGGATCTCCACTTTCAACAGCTCTTGCCAGGAGTAAACAAAGGAGATGCTGCCACAGACCACTTCAGTGACCAAGTGCTTGGCAGATTCAGCTGGAATACGAGAAATCCCCTTTCCTGAATTAGAGCTGGATGCACAGACTCCTGTGTGCTTGCTGTGCCCTGTAAGTTAAAATGGGAG
The DNA here is from genome assembly GCA_013399365.1 of Pampusana beccarii. NCBI lineage: Eukaryota > Metazoa > Chordata > Aves > Columbiformes > Columbidae > Pampusana > Pampusana beccarii. The sequence goes on along the minus strand of VWYH01003949.1, from coordinate 338,669 downwards.
TTTTTGTAATCTCTTTATTTTGTGGGACAGGAGAATGCCGCTTCCACTAAGTCCCATGAGCTCCTGTCCTGAGATTCCATGAGCAGGAGCTGGAAGGTTTGTGCTGTCTTTTGAGACAGTCTTTAATATTCAGCTGCAAGGAGTCATTCCTACAGCAGAAAACAGCCCTTCTGCTGGAGTCGGCACAAAAGCTCAAGTAGTTTTGCTCCACTGTTTACCCTAGACCATTTCCTCAGAGGAATCCTTTTGTACGTGGTCGTTTCTTACCGGTTCTTGTTGCCTTGGCTCTGCTTGCAAATAATCTGAATATCTGCCTTGCTTTCCAAAGAGTATCTCTCTTTCTCTTCAGAAGGCAAGCTAAACCTGCTCATTCCTTCATTTTCATTCCACGAGCCATTAAATCCAGGGAACAGAGTCTGTGTAGTGGAAACTCATTGAAGTGCTGACTACTAGACCTGCCTGAAGGATATCTTTTGTCCCAGTTCATCTGCTAGGCCTACTTTACCCTTTGGATGCATTGTACACCATGCAAGCACTGTTGGCTTTTTATCCATGGGACAGAAAAATAATCAGCCTAACCGCAGAGAAATGACATATACTGGCTAGTCAAGTATTTCCTCTCCTCCACAACTCTTTTTTACAATAATAATAATTTTAAAAAAGTGCTAAAATAGGAAAGAAAGCCCTTGTTTATCTTTCACGCACAGTGAAAATGAGCTCACTCACCCACTGAACCCACAAGAATACCTGTGTGTTGTTCCCTCCTCTAGTGCAAAGCCACAAACTTCACTTGGTCTCTGCCCAACAGCCACCCAGAAGGATGCAAAGCAAGTGGCGAAGGCTCGACAAAATAGATGTTGTGCCTCACTCTGAAATAGATACGGCAAGATGAGCTGGCAAGGAAGAAAGAGTCAGTTTGTCTCCGGCCCCTGTAAACTCCCAGACTGTGTTCTCAGTAATATGATCAGATTTGGGGCTAGATGATCAGCTTTGGCAGTTCTAATAGAGTCTGTCTGCCAGCACTGTAATTGTAAACACAACCAACATCTGAATATAATAATAATAATGATAAAAAGTAATGTTACCATAGCCCACATCCACTGGGACATCTCATTTTTGCTTTGGCTTTAGGATAAAGGATGATGAGGCTGTTTGAATCAACAGCTTCATTTCAGCCAGTGTTTCTGATAAGTCTGTCACTGCATTTGTTTCTGGAAAATACTAAGCACAACATAGAGCTCATTCCTAGATGATATACAAGCAGACTGTTTTTCTGATTTCACCACAAGTCTTATTTATATATACACTGCAAACAGATTGATACCACACACAGAGCACATCTATAGGGCCCGGTATTCCAGTGTTACATTAGATTTATTATCTTGTAATTCCACAGACTTTAATGAGTTTTACCAGAATAAGGCTGGTTCCTAAAGGGAAAGGATATGTTACGAACTTGCACATACTATTTGTGTATCCACCCAGAAACATTAGTATATGCAGACACCTGGCACAGATGACGATAGTTAAATTTGCACCATATTCCCTTTATAAGACCCTGATTTCAGTTGTTTGCAACTGCACACACTCAGCGTTCAGGCAAAAATTTTCCCTCTAATATGCTTGCCTCTGGCTAAATATTTTCAGACAGTTCCAGCAAAATTAGTCCAGCCATTTTGAGGATGAATTTTGGGAAAAACCACGGTGCTTCACCAATATTAAGAAAGGCTCCAACAGCCTTATTTAGAAGCTCCTGAAGCTTTGAATCAAGTCTCCAAAACACTGAGAGGAAGCAGCACGACGTATCCCAGAAGTGGATGTGCTGCTGCCTCGGAAATCCGTCCACAACCCAAGAGAAACACGCCCAAAACCATCGGTTCGCACTCCGCTGTTGGCTGCGCACCAAGCCGCGAGCTACCCACGCGTGCTTGCACCGGCGCGCTCTGTCGCAACAGGAGACCCCTGCGCTCGCACAAGGCACGCGGCGAACCCGCAGCGGGCGGTCATAAAATCATTTACAAGGAGCTGATCGATGCCGCGAGTGTTCCACTACGCAACCACGTTAGTCGCATTTGCTCTGCAGGCTTCAGCGAACGGAGGCTGGGTGAGTTCAGAGGGCCACAGAGACAGCAGCTGGGCAACACACAGGCAAGCAGGAGGCTTGAGAGAAAGCCAGAAAGGAGGAATGAGAAAGCTGCTCCCCTAAGTTAGGGTTCTGTTTGGTTTAGGGAGTTTTTTTGGTTGTGCTTTTTTTTGGGTGGTTGTTTTTTTTTTTAATAAACAGCTGCTGACCATGTCCTAGTTAGCATTGCCAAAAAATCCCTGTGATTGTCTTTGCTTAGGCAGGTCTATATTCATTTCAGCTGCTTACCCCCAAGTAAATACAGAAAATACTGCAGAACAATGTGTTTTTCTTGGTGCGTGAGCAGTCTTTGGACAACGTAGGAACAGAAAAATCTGGGTGGACCAGACCTCTGGAGTTAAACGCTCCAACACCCCATCAACAATTTAAAGCAAGGCGAAGGACCAAGCAAGCTTTTGTGTAGTTCTCTGCTTCTGGGAATCACCGTGGCATAAGACAGAGCAGTAGCATGCACAGATGGCACCTCTCCTGTCACCTTGCTCTCAATGATGACATCCAGCTAGTACAGGTACAATGAAGCGACCGCCTTCACAAGTGACAGAGTTAGATGGAGGAGCCGAGAAAGGAGGGATGTCTGTGGATGCACTCCTGCACAGCAACTCAAATCAAACCGCGAGTTCTTCAACCATCTGAAGAATCACAGAATCACAGAATGGTTGGGGTTGGAAGGGACCTCTGGAGATCATCCAGTCCAACCCAGCTGCTAAAGCAGGTTCACCTGGAGCAGATCACACAGGAATGTGTCCAGGTGGGTTTTGAATGTCTCCAGAGAAGGAGACTCCACAACCTCTCTGGGCAGCCCTCTACCAAAGAAGGTGGCACATCTTCTTCTAGTGGTTGGCCACAGAGACCAGCAGTTCCTAAATCCTACATCCCAGTGGTTCACAGAAAATCCACAGCACATCCTACACTTTTCAAACAGGGAAGTCCACCTTTAACCTACATTTACTCTGATGTTTAACACAACTCTGCAGACCAGATGCTGACTGCTTGCTACATCCACTGACGGTCGTGGACTGCAGACCACCCTGCCAGAGCGAAGAGCTCTTCAGTGCTCTTGCTGCACACTCCTAACTCAAGCGGAGGTCTCTGCTAAATCTCAGTCTAAACAGCTCAGCCATTTTGCTGACCCCTGTGAGGATACATATGGTCCCATACGGCGAGAAAACATTTTTTTTTTTTTTCAATTTGCTCCTAAGACCAAGTGTAGGAAATTATATACAAACCAATGTTAAGAGAACATCAAGGTTGCAGAACCAAGCAGTTGCAAGTCAGGAACTGTCTGACAAGGTCTTAGTCACATAAGAGAGAGATATAAATAAACGTGGTTTGATAGCCAAAATATGCTCTCTGAAAGACAGTCTAGATAAATAGAAATAAAAGAATGAGGCCGCTTTGTTTAAGAACAGCTTCTTAAATCATGATCGTCTTTCCAGACCATTTCCCTCTCTCCTCCCTAAACTCCTGCCAAATTCCAGCTAGGTTTAACATGAAGATTTTTTAAAAGGTTCATCTTTACTCTCGAGAAGTAAGCAAATTTTGGGCTTCAGAGGTGATTTTCTTAGATCATTTTGAAGAGTTATAATGGTGTAAACTGAGTACCTTAAATTTACCGCACTGAAGAGCTGCAGCACTACATAATTCTTCCTGTAATTTTTCTTCCTCTATGAAGATGACATTCATCGCTGTGGTGGGTCTGCTATAGTTAAGGCTTAGACTTATGAAGGTGAAATCTGCTTTCAGCAAAAGGAAGAAAAAAGATTTTAGAATGAGTGTGTTTAGGGTTGCGCAAACAACCCCAAATGTCCCCCCTCAACTTCTCTGTCATCAGAGACATCCCAAATAAGTGCTGCATCTGTTAAGTTTCAGTAAGGGAGGAACATCTGCCATAAACCCAAGGAAGGATGCTTGCTGCGAGGCAAACAAAAACCTCCCCAGGCCAAGCTGCATCTGTTTTGGAGGACAGTAGCCGGTAATCGGCGAGCCAGGTAGGCTGCGATGGCTGAGGAAGGGCGACCGGCCATGCCAACCCCACCGTGTGCTACTGAAGCACCAGCCCAGCGCTCACCCACTGCTGACAGCAAAATCCACGTGGGCAGCAGATGTTCACGGGTTGGCACTCACATCCCTGCCTGAAGCATTAAATCAGCTCACGCCAGAGGAGAAGCGCGATGTGGCGGTTCCTGCTCCTTGGGTGCATTCGGAGCAGAGTTGTGCTCGAGGTCCTGTTGTGAGAACAGCGATGAGGGCCTGAACAGGGGAAGGTAGGAGTCACACTGTAGGAGGCATCTTCAGAGCCAGTGCTGAGGACCTGCTGGGCCCCAGCCTACAGGAGACACTAATCAAAAGCCTTTGATTACCAGGCAATACCAGGGAGACAAAAAAAAAAATTCATATAAGTAAATATGGCAAAACAAACAAGAAATCAAAATAAATTCAAACCTTTTTTCCCTGAGAAGAACTCCTGTGCACCGCAAGCCCTGCAGCAGCCTGTCTCCTGCAGCTACAGTAAAAGGCTTCGCAGAGCCTTATCCACAGATCAGAATGGGCAACTGAAGGGAACAGTCTTGAAATCTGGCAGTGCTATTCACACAGATCCTGTTGAGGAGTCGAGCAGGGGTTTGAAATGCCAGTCAGGTGGGAAACTTATAGAGGAAATGAGTATAGGAGCAGCATCAGGCTGCAAAAAGCAAAACCTAAAAGGACTGAGCTGCAGGACAGCCACAGCTTGAGGTGGGGATGGGAGTACAAAGCAGAGGGTGATTAGCAAAGGAAGGCCCATTTACAATGGGAACAAGTCTTATTCCTACCTGTCAAGTTCTGTCTTTCACTGATAGAAGCTATGCTTTTGTTCCCAGAAGCATTTTACTAGACCCCCAAAACTGCGGACATCAGTGCAGGCAAGATCACAGCTCTGGAGAAGGGCCAGCAGAGTTCAAAGCCCCTGGTTGGAAACCAAAGCAACGCTGACAAGCATTGATGGAAAATTTATGAGGTCTTGATTGCTAAAAGCATATGTTTGGGATATAAAGAAGTAACAATTATGCCACCCACACTGTTTATTATTTTCTTATGTGTGGAGCTTTGGGCTAGTGTGTTGAAACCTAAAACGATCTGAGCACTTTTCAGACAGGATTTATAGCATTCCCAGACTGACATTTAGTATCATGGCTTGCAGTTGAGCATACTATTCAACAAGCCACCTGCCTCTATAAATGTCACTATTTGGCCTCAGACTTGGTTTATATATAACTCGAAGGAACTCCTGTTCTTTCAGTACTTGCCTGTTTACGTGGAGGTTTCATGGCACGCAGCACTGAAAAAGACAATTTGTAGAAAATAAAAGTTAACGTCTTGGATGATTTATCTTGTTTGGAAGTAGTAGAAAGGGGCATGTGGAATTTGCATTCCGGTAAAGATGCAAGACTGCCCGCAGAATAAATTTGTCTTGGCGTGCGCACCCAAAAATCCTGTGAGAAACAGAGAATGACCCATCCACAGAGGAGAGCAATGGATCACCAGGTGGGGTGGCAGGTGGCCTTAGGTTTTCACACCTGGAGATACCTGAGCTTTTTACAAAGCACCAGAGCTCCCCAAAGGGGCCCTGTCTGGCTTCAGTGCTGCTAAGAGGCAGCCAGTGGTCACCCAGCCACATCCATGGTGGGAGGCAGAGAATCGAGCTTGGGATACAAAGCTACGGAAATGTCTTTTGCTATCAGATTTCCTAGAAAATGTTGGACTTGAAGAAGCTCTCCAACACCATCAGAGAGATTCCATCAGTTTAAATAATCACACTTTGTAAAGAGCTCTTAGTACTACAAAACCCTGAACAACAAACTGACCCAACAAGTTAGATAAGTAATAAGGGAGCCTCTTTCTTTCCTTGTCACCCCTGACTATCTCTCCATGCCTTCTGGCTCCTGTAGCAAGTCAGTCACATGGTGGAAAAAAATGTTTCAAGCCAGTGGGTGGCATCCAGTATTATATGCTGGATGTGTCGTTGATAGTTTGAATATATCAGATATTTTTAGCTACTGTAAGCGGTTCTAGGCAATCAAGTATTGCAATCAAGAGCGCACAGCTATAGCAGTTCAGTTGGGATTTTAAGGAATTGGGTTTTGCAGCTCTATCAGTTAATGCGCTGGGATAATACGAGCAGAGTTGCTCCCTGCTTTGGTGTAGCACAGCCATTTTCAGAAGAAAGATCTTCCGGAGAACTCCCCACTGCGCTCAGCTTAGGGGATAGTTATTTCAGTAATAGTAGCTTTCTGCAAGGAAACAGGAAAAGTAGCTGTGGTTGGAGATATGCAGAGTTATCTGCCATGGAGAAAATCTCTGGGTTCCGGCAGGCCACCAAGCCACGTTATTTGAGAAATGACACAGAGAGATTACAGACAGATCACAGAGCAGCCGATCCTTTCAAGACCAAGCAGGAAGGCAACAGAACACCTGTCATTCCTGCCCAGCCGGAGGAGGCCAGACCCCACTTCCCCTTTGCTCCCGGCTTTGCGGAGCAGCCGGATCCCCCCGCCCCTCTCCGCGCTGGGGGCGGTGCCGCGGCGGTCAGCACCGCGGACAGCGGCACAGCCGCTCCCGCCCCGCACACGCGTGTCCCGGGAGCTGCTTTCCCGGACGTGGCCGGCGACGGATCCGTGGTAGCGACCTGGGGCTGGTACCGCGGGAAAAACGTTTCCCCCCGCAAATGGCAGTGGGAATCTAGGAGAGAGTTACAGATGGAGACCTGCGCCCAGCTCTGGAGCCCTCAGTACAGGAAAAGACGTGGACCTGTTGGAGGGGGGCCAGAGGAGGCCACAAAAATGATCAGAGGGCTGGAACAGCTCTGCTGTGAGGACAGGCCAAGAGAGTTTGGGTTGTTCAGCCTGGAGAAGAGAAGGCTCCAAGAAGGCCTCACTGCGGCCTTTTAGTGCTTAAAAGGGACATATAAGAAAGATGGGGACAGACTTTTTAGAATGGCTTGTTACGACAAGTGGTAATGGTTTTAAACTAAAAGAGATTCAGGCTAGACATGAGGAAGAAATTTTTTACAACGAGGGTGGTGAAACACTGGCCCAGGTTGCCCAGAGAGGTGGTGGATGCCCCATCCCTGGAGACATTCAAGGCTGGGCTGGACAGGGCTCTGAGCAACCTGATCTAGATTAAGATGTCCCTGCTCATGACAGGGGGTTGGACTAGATGAGCTCCAAAGGTCCCTTCCAACCCAAACTATTCTATGATTCTATGTGTTCTAAACTGCTGTGGATAAAACATGGTCTCTGTAACTGTATTAATATCTCTGTATCTTCTCCCTAAACTTGTGCATACCTGTGTGTCTCCTCTTCCTCACCACCACATTTTTATCTAGACCTTTCCACAGCTGGGTCTCTCCTCTCTGGCTTTCCAGCACATCCACACAGAGACAACACATCTGCACCCCTCATTGGTGAATCATTGTGAAGAAGCTAAAGCTTGATGGCAAAGCTTGAGACTGGAAAGCACAGTTGTGCTGCCTGCGTATCTCTGTACTGGGGTTGAGTAAATGCTTTCAGGGTCAGGAATATGCCTCTGCTTTCCTCTGCAGTAACACAAAGTAAATGACTGCAGGTGCCTTTCTCAACCTTCAAAAGCCACCATTTCCCTGTCTAGCCTTTTTTCCTTCACCAATATGCTTTGTCATCTTGGAAAAGTCTAAGAACATGAAGGTCACAACCCATCTCCTTGAAACCTCCAGAGATCCCTCCATTCATCTGGTTCTCCCATGCTTAGATCCTTTGTCAGTGAGATGCTCCTTCTTCTCTCGTGAATAATGAGCCACCTGTTTCCCTCAGCAGGCAGAACCTACCAGACACCTGCTGACACTCTGCAACCCAAGCAGACTGATTTCTCACATAGGTCCTCCTTTGATATCTCCCCCTCCCACACAACTCAATAGTTCATGTTATAGAGTTTATGCCTTTTATACCTCCCCCTCCCACAGAACTCTATAGGTTTATGATAACACAGAAACCTATAGTTCATGGACTGCTCTGAGGGAGCGACACACCCTTGCAATTGAAGCCAACCCTACTTCAAACAAGCTGTAGTTTCCAGGGTTAGAAATTGCACCGTAGTGGGACTCCTGCCTAATGCTTATTGCTTTTCCTGCTCGCTTCCTTTCAAATGCAAAGTCTAATTATCCTCTCACTGTCTGAAGCGGAGCCACTCCATCCAAGATTATTGCCATTATCACATTCTGAACAAGTCCAACACCTGCCCTCCCCATCATCTCTGCCCACGCAGCCCAGTCAAGTTACTCTGTCAATACTGACCCTGAATTCTCCCTGCCCATCCTACAGACAGAGCAGCAAGACTGACTGGATAAAATCCTGAGCAACCTTGTCTGATCTCTGAGCTGATCCTGCTTTTGGCAGCAGGTTGACTGGAAACATGCTAAGCTCCCTTCCAACATGAATTATTCGGTGGTTCTAAGGTTGCAAGCAAGGATAGTAATAGAAATGGATAGAAAATCCAGCTCTGTAACATACTCCCCCACATGGGTTATGTTTTCCTTCTTTAGGGTTTTCCCTTAATTCTAAAGAATCAGCAAATGGTCAACAGAAAGCCCAGGATCTGGACACCACACGCACAGGGGCTTGTCACATTCAGTAACTCATAATCAGAACCTCACCTACCTTTAGGTGCTTCTGTTCAGCAGATTTCTAAGCTATTCCTGTTGATTGCCTTTTTTCAAGGTCCTACAAGTTTGACATTCATGCATTATATTTCAGTGCTGATGTGAATGCAGCCTCACAAGTTCTCCGAATGCTGCAGTATCATTTACTTGGGTTGGAGCATCCACAGTAAAAGACAAAAATGAAAAGCACAAAAAATTTCATGATTGATGGTACAATTAAGGCAACATAACACACTGTAAAACAAAAGAAAAGCAACAGTTCAGCTCCCGGGAAGGAAAGGCTGTAATTTACTGCAACAAGACAAAGCATTATATATGCATCAACACTCCCATGTTCCAGAATCTCTCTTATGTGTGAGCAACAGCAAAACTGACTGCGCACCCACGTGCAATCAACAAACAAGTGGAGACTTTTCTTCTCTAATTACTTTTAGTTATAATTCTCTTGAGTGTTTCTCTTTCCCCTCCAAATAAACCCACCGGGAGTCTGGTCACATTGCAGAAGTACTCACCCAACACACTGGATGGTTCATTTCCCTGAGCTCTCTTTAGAAGAGAAGGAAGCAGGCTTGGCCAGAGGGTGATTCAGAGCATCCGATGGCTTAGAAACATAACTCCGGCTGTCCTCCATTCTCCTACAAAAGCCTAACAAGATAAGCCACCTAACCTAAATTGGGTTCTTAAAAATCAGGTGGTGTGCTTACTTTTTTCCTTATCTCCCCGTTAGCACTACACATACTACTGCTCACCTGTGCATCTTTAAAGGTCATATCCACAGTTGGTGATTTTTTCCTCCCTATTTGTCTTCAACCCAAAGAAAGGTATTATGTATATATAGTTAAAAAAAAAAAAAAAGAGAGAGATTGTACAAAATTATATTGTGAAACAGAAACTGTTCAGGAAAGGATGAAAAGCTTCCAGGGCTTTAATATGACTTTGGAAAGTCATTAGATCATGAAGTGTTAGTGCCCTGTTAGGCGATCTCCTGCAGCAGAATAAATCTTGGACTCAGGCATCCCATAACATAAGTGACCTTGGATCAAAGCCACAAAGATGACAACAAACTAGCACATGTGCTTTGACATTATCTTTAAGTAGCTGCTGTTTGTTTTGGTTTATTTGTTGTTTTTTCTGTTTTTTTCCTGCAGCATTACTGTCATAAAGTACATTCTGGAGTTAAAAGTCAACTACAACTCTACCCCCAAATGAAAAGTAAATTAAATCTTCCCCCTTCCCTCTTCCCCACCCACCCCCCCAATCAGGAACAGGCAAGAATACAAAGCTATAATACAAAGTGACTATTTACAGTTTATAAACAAAGCAATATTCTTTTTCTTGTCATAGTTAACCTCAGGTTTGTTTGCCTCATGTTTTCTGTGCCTTCCCCAACATGCTGTACAGTCATAGAATTTCACTCAATCAGGATTTGGGCCCTGAAATGCTGAAAAAAATGGCGCAAAATCTATCTGAAAACATTTTATACAACATCGAATCTAAAGAAAGACACGGAATAGCAAAAGAATCTCGTGATTCACAGTCCGTGCTTCGTGGGAATATTTATTGACAAAAAAATCTGGCATCACCGCACAGTTCTTCCTAATTCAGCAGATCACTTCCCCAAACCCCCAAAAGCTGCACATGTGAGAGGAGGACTGAGGAATCCAGAATCACAATTAAGTGAGAGTATTCCTTTGTTTACAAAAACCAGAAGCTGAGTATCTAAGGCAAGATGCTGACACCCTCAAGACCTAAACCTCTAAATCCTAAAGCTCTAGCCCAGGCCGCAAAGCGAGAGGGTAACAAAAAGCCTAATCAGAGCCGGCAAGAGACGAACACAAGGACTTCCCCCCCAACCCTTCTGTGACAATCAGCCAGGCATGATTCGCAACCACAAATAGCTGCTACTTCAGCCACACAGTGGCAGTGGTTTTTCAGTATGTGTATTTTATTAGAATATCAATCACTCGGTATTGGAAAATCCCATTAAACAGCCAAATTCGCCTTCGCAACAGTTAGGAAGAAGCAACCACAAGGACTGAGGCAGCCTGAGACTGTGCAGAATTCTCCCTTCCTGACAGAGTGACCTTTGGCAGCCAGGAAAGTCCTTTAGATCCTCCAGCCCTGGGTTCTGAAATCAGCTGTACTTACAAATCAGAGGAGCACAATGGGGAAGTATTAGGAACCTCCTTACCTTAGTCCTGCCTTCAGGAGATCAGTAAACCTTTTGATTAGCAATACAGTGGGATAAACATTCCGTAACTGAACATCAGTAGTAGTAATTCTTCTTCGGAGCAATTTATATGTTTACTCTCTCAGTGAAATCAGTGCTGGGGGCACTTCTTGTGCCTAGACCCTCTCTTGGCCAGGTTGTTGTGTGTTTGTTTTGTTTTTCCCCCTCACAGTGATGCAGACAGATCCCATCAGTCTTTCTTCAGAACAACACCACAAATTGAGTTAATCATACTGTTCACCCCGAGTCGATTCTTGTTTGGCAGAATTCAACAACTGTGATCCTTGTTGTACTGCGCAACTAGACTCCACGTTATCTGTTTAATCTCACTCCGCGCTGACACATTTCCACACATAGAAAGGGATGGCAAGAGCTGGTTCTGTTCAGTGCACGCCCCGATGCATCTCCGTGTTCGATGACTCTTGTTGCCGTTTCGTTTAACCCCCTGCATCCTCCAGGAAGATACTTAGGGCAGGGGGAAAACACGACACAGGGTTTGCTTTCTCCACGCAGATGCAGCTCCTCCAGATGACGCCCACAGCTGCTGCCGAGGTCAGAGGGTCAGCCCCACGGCCGCGGTCAAACCTCTACACAAAGGCGAAGAAGACATTTCTCTCCGTCGCCGCGCTTTGCACAACAGCCTGTCGAGGCAGTCAGGTGTGCACAACAACGTGTGTTGTGCTAAAAAGGACAGCACGGGTTATTTATATTTAAAAGAGTGGGGAGATCTTGAGGCTGCTTAAGGCATCCTTATTTGTTGCACTTGCACACTCCGCTCTACAAGGTGCTGAGAGATAGGCCAATAACTTTAATAACAAAGAAAACATCCATTACTCATATATTGATATGACCTTGCCAGACGCTCTCTATATTTTACTCTGAATTTCATTTATAAGACTATGGAGAGTTTTCCTGATGTGCACACAAACCCATGTAGCTTGAGCTCTGCCAGAAAAACCATAAATGCAGCAGAAAAGTGCATGGGAGTGGTTGATGTCCCAGCGGTCTAATCAAACAGGTGATTAAATTTCTTAAACTATTTATTTAACACACCTGATACCAAGAGAAAGCAAATTGTGATCATTTTTCATCTTTGCTGGGGACTGACCAAAATAAAAAAAAATCATTTTAGGGGATTTAGAGTTAGAACTCCGCTTAAGAATGCACCTCTGGCTAAAAGAAGATCAACACTATCAGAGGGCAGAAGGAGGCGTAAGAGACATATATTTACTTTGGAAAAAATATAGTCTTCAGAGCATGTTAAAAGCAGTAACCTACAACAACTTCACAATCCATTCAGCATCTTTGTTAATACCTGCAGAGAGGCTACAAGCTTCCCAACACCCTGATACATGGTATAGATCAGGTATAGATCATGGTATAGATAAATGTAACTACTCCTATTTCTAACAGTGCTAAAATTACATTTGGCCCTTTGAAGGCAATTGCGAGGCTGCCGTGGCCCCCGGTGAAAATGAGTTTGTCACCCCTGGCCTAGATGATCCCGTGGGTCACCTGCAGTCCTGCTCCCACACCATGAGGTTCACTTGAAAGCCTCACGAGGAATTAGCAATCACGATCACCTTGCCAAGAACCGTTTTCCCACAGGAGAGCTTGTCAGACCAAGCAACCCACACACGACACAACGAAACAATGCCACTGCTAGACACATTAAAATCACAGCTCAATAGAACAACTCATTGTTACTAAGCAATTTCATAAACTATTTTCTGGCAGAGCTTCTCTGGAAGGTATTAGCAGCAATCCAAACACTAGGACCCACCAAATTCCTTGGGTGAAATCTCGGCTCCGTTAGAGCTAATGGCAAAACTCACAGGCACTTCTGCAGAACCCGAATTTTAATTTCTTGTGCCAGCCGCGACACACTGCTGCGGCTTCGGGCAAACTACACTAACTCAGCCTCCCCAGTTATAAAAATGGGCCACTAACCACTGCTCTTGCTGACACTGTGGAGGATTCACAGAAGTGCCCCGTACAGAAAAGAGCAAGCATTATCCAACGGTGTGATTTAGCCAACGGGCTACTTCAGGAACTCACCGTCAGGGAAATATCCACTGATACAAATACCAAGCTTGCAGTTTCAGAAGGATTAACCTCTTGTCCTGTGGAGGCTTGGTAAAACTATCTTCTTCGTGAATTCCATGCACAGAAGAGTGGCCTAAGCCCTGGTGTGGTCCCCTCGCAAGACTGCAAGGTGACTGTCTTCACTATTTCAATATTTTGAGAATTGTATTTGCACGATCCGTCATGATCTTAATCTACATCAAACATCAGTTACGTTCTTTCACAGGCAAAGCACGCTTGTGAATAGTTGTTGTCACAAGCCTGAGATTAACAAACACACGCTGCTACACAAATGCACATATTAACTCTGGGTACCGCACACATTTGTTTAAAATTAATTCTGGAGTGTTCTTGCAAATAAGTTTTATGGCTGTATGAAGAGAGGCTATAAAATGAGATTGGGCTCCTTGGTAGGTGGCATGTTACATTTTTTTAAGAAATATTATTCCTCCCCTATAAATGCACAACAGATGTAACATTCGACCTAAGCAGTAAGATTTATTACTATTTTTAAAGCAAATTCAGCACAGCTTAAGAGAACACTGTACAGAATTCTTTAAGCTAGGAAGAGGTTCTTCTTGTCATCGATGCATGTTTTGCATTTGTCAACTCTTGCCCTCAAAGCCAACCCACAGTTTAGTATTCCAGGCTTCTTACAAAGGTGATAATCCTGCAATTCAATCTGCTAATGTAGCATAGTGGTCTCACTCTAGTCACTGCTTTCAATATCAAAAGAAATCTGCATGGCCTCTTTGGTCTCTTTTTGAGCCCAAAAACATTTCAGGTGATTTACATCAAGCATACTACTAACAACACATGCAATCAAAAGCAATTTTCACACGTTTGGCAATGAAAAGAACCGTTACAGGTGTGATCAAAGAACAGTCTCACTTATCTTATATTCATTTCTTTGCCTCATGCATTTTTGTATAAATATTTATTGTCTCATATTGCCATAGTTCTTCCATTTTCTAAAAATAACCTGTTTATGCATAGTTGTCTTCTGTTCCCAGGTTCAAAGCACTGCACCAAACCTGGGGTTGCTCAGGAAGTCAGGTTCATTTTTTTCCTGGAGGAAGGAACGGGATGAAGTTCTTGGACGATCCTCCAGAAGATCCAGGCAAAATCAGGAAAGCTGCAAATCTGATATCGTATCAAACACACCGCCTCAATTTAAATGGATGCTTTCCCAATTCATCACAATTACATATGCCTGCAGATTCTCTTTGAGCTGCTGTTCCCCAAAACTCTTTAGTTGAGCAGACGTGACTCAGTGAGCTCCCTAGACATGGAGCACTTCAGGTTGCACTTTGGTAGGAGGTATGATGACAATCTTTAGGAAAGGCTGTAATCCCACCTCATGTCTCACTTTGGTGACTGCACGTCAGACAGGGCAAGAGGTTCCCAGACTTTTGCATCTGTTCTCTGCCAGAGAAAAATCACACTAAGTCTTTACCTCTCACTAACCACCATCAGATTCTGATATCCATTCAGATGTTGTATACTCTATTTTAAAGGTAACCAAGTGCATTTGCAGCGAGTATTGGGATCAGATACACAGGCCAAGGAAGCTTCTACCTGTCTAGTGTACAAGCACTGCTTTAGTTCTCTTTCGGTTCACACTCGTTTTGTTTGGTTGTTTCTACAAAAGTAATAGTAGTGGAAGAGGTGTCAAAAGCAAGCAGCTTGGCCTGTTCGTATCTCCTCTTTACGATACGGCTTTATGCTACAACTTTCTGATATCTAGAATAACGTCTGGCTTCCTTTAACACATTGGGAAGATCCATCTCTACTGTATCCCATCTGTCTGGGGTAAGATTTGACATCCAAAAGAGTGCTATTTTCACTCATAACGTCAAGAAGTCGTTAGCTATCCTGCTGTATGAGGTATACCTGTATGCATGGGCTGTACCTGCTGTGATGAGGGAAACATGATTCTGTGTCCACCTGCACAGATACAGAGTCTCTTGGGCTTGAAGAATGTCCTCAATCAGAGGCAGAGATCCTTGAGGAACTGACCAACAGACTGTCAAACATTATCAGAAGACTGACCGGGGGTATTTCAGAACCGGGACTGGGTATTCCATTACATAGTGCATTTTTGCCTACCCCTTGAGCAGATTTCAGTACAGGGTGTGGGGATTTCCAAGTACCCACATCAAGGAGTAAATCACCGGCTCCTCTCAAACCACAGGCACACAGGAGACATTTTTGCAGTTCTGTATCATTCGCATAAGTCAAACAAAAGACTTTGTTCTATTGATACAAATGCAATGGATAGGCTGCATTGTTTCAAGAACAACAGGATTTTAAAGAATTTTGTTTCAGCTTTACCTTTTCAGATATTTTGAGTATCCCTTGACATACCTTATAGCATAGTAGTTGGCAAAGGGATGGAAAGGAGGGAAGAAAAAAACGGCTGAAAAGTATTCTGGAAACAAAAGACAGTTAATAGTTCATGTCTTCCATTCCCTTGGCTCACAAAAGTCTCAAGACGGACTCTTGCTTTATAGTTAAAAAAAAATAAAAAATAAAAAAATTCCTCTACTGCTCAACCTTCTCTCCACTACAACATCTGATGGAATCCAGAGCCACAAACTGCCTGGGCTTCACAAGCAAAGGGCATGTCCTACAGCAGCCCCTTTCATGTCTCCTTGACACCCCGCAGGCAGCCTTTCTCCCAAAAGCACAGAATCTTGCAATATCATTATGTGTAACATTCTTTCCATGTTTTTACTTACACTCCCCAAAGCACATCTATTTCAATCAGTGTGCACATGTGGGGTTGGGGAGGGAAGGGGGGTTGTTTGGGTTTTTTTAGCTTTTTCTTTAGCTTGATATTCTGCACTCTTTCTGAAGCTCTACATTTTGATTAAAGATTTCGCTTTGTTATGAAAGCAAACCAAGTACTTTAACTTTGAAAGACAGAGAGCAAAAAGAAGCAGCCAAAACATGTGGTGATTCTTGCTTTCCTTTTAAGAGCGACAAAACAGCATATGCAATTCAAAACCCAAGACCAGTTAATTTTAGCTGAAAAAAGCAGCTTATCATAGAACATTTGCTATGATTATAATATGTAATCCTAATTTCCTATGTAAAGCCCCCATGGTGCCCATACAAGTCACCTTTACACTTTGGGAACATGGGCATGGGGCAACACAGGTCACCGGCTATCAGCCTCTGTTTTATTTTACAACACATTCACGATTCTCTGTACTTCCAACAGCAAATACATCATGCTTGGTTGGCCAGTGCTGGTATCTGATATTCCATGATTACCTTGGCTTCGAAGTGAGACAGTAATGCACATTTGTGTTACTCTCCCTTTAATGTAGTACAAAGCTGGACACAACTCATAAAGAAATCCCTAAAATCCATTACCTATTTATGATCGTGTACAAACGGATATTTATCATGTTAAAAGAGAACCACATGTTAAAGTGGAGGCTAGAGCCCAATAAATCTTTTTGGATGAGATCCCTCTTCAAAAAGAGGAATAAAATAATTAACATTTGCTTTTGCCAGTAGAAACATTTGCTCATGAATCTCCTGGGAAGGGAAGGGCATTTAACCTTTTTCCATGCCATCCCCTCAGACATCTCTGACCCCCGCTGCAAAACAGACAACAAAGATTCCTGACTCCACGCTGCTTATTAAACCCCTTGTAAGAAACATCTGGATGAAATTTTCTCAGCAGTTGATTTGAAAAGTATACAAGAAGCAGAACTAGGGAGCAGCCATAGTTCAGCCGAGTGACACAAAGATGATGCTATGCAAAAGCAGAGTTTTCCTTGAACGCATCAACTCCTGAATATTAGCTTGTGACTGTATGAACAATCTCACTAGCAGAAAAAAAAAAATAAATCCTTCTTCCACTTTGCATGAAAGTGTAGAGAAGGAAAATGGGCTCTGAAAGAAACCCAAGTCTACAATTTTGGTTTTTTTAAATAAAATAATAGCAGACTTAGACAGTTTACCTGCCTAATACTTAACTCAGTTATCAGGTAAGAGAGAAGTTGGCCATGTCCTTAACTTCCAGAAAAACATTTATTAGACCCGTGAACAATTTCAAAACTTCTATGGTTTCTGAGAAACTCACCAACAAACTGGATGTAACACCTTCCTGCCTTCTCAGTCAATACACTCCCAGGCCTAAATTAGCAAAAGTGACCTACGATTTCCATGGCCTGGCATTCAATATAAAGGATGTCCTGGCCCTCTGCTGCTTGAGCTTGAAGAGCCTGTCCAAGGCAGCTCAATGTGTTGTTCACTTTTGGAAATGCAGACCCTGGAATGCTGACAGTTTTCTACAAGTACAACAGACCTAAAAGTGAGAAATTTTCCCTGTTGCTACTAAGCGAGTACCAGCAGTGAAAAACCTACACAATCCAGGCCAACTTTACTCTGCAGCAGAAGGGAAGAAAAACAAACAAACAAAAGCAGCAGCGGAGAACAGCACCAGAGAGAGTCTGACACAAAGGTGCAGGAAAAAGAAAAGCAGTGGAGAACCTTCTGCCCCACAGCTGCCAGGCTGAGAAAATTCCAGAGGATGGAACAAGGAACGGGCAGAGACGCTTTGGCCTTTTCCAGAAGCCAGGGTGCAGAGAGCTTCAGATTTATCAGACTGAATTCTAATCACTCTAACATACAAAAAAAAGAAAAAAACAGTTTCAGGGCCAGCAATCCGTACTCCACGTCAGTCATTGAAAATTTAATGGGGTATGGGAAAGACTTTGACTTTTTGGTTGAGGCACTGCTCTAAAGACATACATTGTCAGCATGCCCTTAAAATTGCTTGGTAAAAATTTTTAAGTCATAAAGAAACGAACACCTAGAGACAAAACCTGGTCTCAACATCTTATCTCTAATCCAAACTTCACATTCTAAAGCACCCCTACTTATTTTGACTATACCACTGCGATCCCAATAGATCTACAGGAGGGGTACCTATCCAAATTAGTGCTGCTATCAGGTTCTCACTAAATGAACATATTCACAAACACCTCGTTATATGTGTTTCAATTTATAAGAAACCAGTCTTTGAAATTTAGGAAAAATCTGGCAGATAATGAAATTTCAGCATGAGACAGGAACAGCCAAATGGAATGCAGACCAGAAACTCAATCACAGAAGTGTAAGAGTAAGAAGAAATAAGTTCAAAGCTGTTTTACTTCTATCAAGATAAATAAAATATTGTAAATATTTTGTACCACATTATTCAGTACTACCACTGGAATGGTAATGAACGAATAAAAACAGAAAAGAGGTTTCTAGAATCCCAAGTAAAATTCAATATTCATCAAAACCAGCGGAAATTAAAAGTTGTCATGTAGAACATCTACATGCGAGGGCCACACCACTTGTCCAGGCAGGCGGTAATATCAATATAGATTATGGGGAGCCACCTGCCACGTGTGCCATCGTAACTCAAGCGAGTTGATTTCATTGTTAAGAGAAATAATTTAAGACTACTGCATCAAGGGAAAATCTGCAGTTCTGTTGAGACCCTTTGCTGTTACCAGTGTATGCTTTGCAACTCCAACAGACACCTCCCTCTACATGTTTGGTCTGCACCAGGTAGGGAAGATGAGATTCTATTCTGAATCCAGCAATGTGTACTCAACCAACGAACAATCAAACCGAGTAGTAAAAAGCAAGTGACTGGAATACGTGGAACCGAGGCTTACAGTGTATCAAGAAATGTCCTTACACTTAAAAAAATGATAATGCACTCCAAAATCCATTTGTTCAGGCAATCCATGTACAACAGAAGGCAC
Organism: Pampusana beccarii; assembly: GCA_013399365.1. NCBI lineage: Eukaryota > Metazoa > Chordata > Aves > Columbiformes > Columbidae > Pampusana > Pampusana beccarii. The sequence continues at coordinate 319,764 of VWYH01003949.1, read as the reverse complement.
TGTTATCCATATGAATCTATCAATTCTGCACAGCAAAAACCTGAGAAGTGCAACTCAATTAGATGCAGCCTGGCCCCTCCCAGTCGTTCAGGTTCCTTGAGGACAAATGTTTCCTTTCAGTCCACCAAATTATAGACACACCACAAGAATTTGTACATTACAGTAGCTGGTTAGAAAGAGCATTCTGGTGGGGGAAGCACACTGCTATTTTTCCAGAAAACCTTCAGGAGCATTAAATTACCCTCCCCTATCACTCAGAACTTGCGATGATTTCAAGAAAACGTTGTGATGAGGCCCTTCCCATTGACCTTTGTAGCTGATCCTTCAGTTGCCACCAGGAGTACTTCCAGCAAAGTTAAATGCTGTGATCAGTCCTTTGTTGTCAAACGTGTAGCCACTTTGTTGTTCTATTGTCTTAGTCTCTAGAATTCAAAGAAGGGAAAGGATATGAAAAATAGTCTACAGAAAATGCTTTTGCCAGAGACAGTACCATTAAGAATTCAAAGTTACGGAAAAAACTCTCAGCTGAGTCAAAATTTTGTTCCCTAGATGTAGTGACAGTAATAAATCACACTCAAGATTTTCTCTAAATGCACAATCGCAAACACCTCTACAACAAAACTGAGAAATGAATCCTCTACAGAATCAGGGTACGTTACACGTGCAAGCTTTTTTATTAAATCTGAATTTATTTTCCATGATGCAAGCTTTCTAAACATCTGAAATCTTACACGGACTGTGAAGGCAATGTTAGTGGTTAAAAAGTTACAAAACTGTTAAATACATAATAATCTATAGCAATCTTCATGAAATGCCTGGCTGACAGCTAGGTATTGCCTTAATTTGCTCTTCATTTCAAATGTCAGATTGTGCAAAACTAGTTTGCACCCTGTTCAAACAGCAGCACATGTCAGTGAGAACGCAATTAATTGAAAGCAACAGTAATCTATCTAAATAACACACACTTCCAGGCAAGAGATAATATATATGCAATACCTTACTCAGGCCTCTCAGAAAATGTTAATTAGCACAGAGATTTATTCTCTTCTTGTTGCAGATTAGATGCAATTCCAACATCCATGCAACAGATAAAATGGCCCCAGAGAAGCGACTCACCTGCAGCATTTCGCCGGTGTTCTGCTAATGTATAAATTTCCTGCAGCTGTTTCTTCTGATCCTCACTCAGTGGTGCTGTCAGCGAGTGGTACCAGGCTGCATCTCGGCTCTGCACCGCTGTCAGAACAGGAAGGGATGAAAAGTGATTATCGGGTTATATTGCAAGCTCATTTTGCAATAACAAAATGAAACACATGGAATCTCCGGTTGGTTTTAAAAGAGAGTTTGTACTGCAAAACGGGTTTAGTATTCCTGACAGAATCCCCACCGTAGCAGAGGCAATCCATTTTGGGGAATTCAATTACATCCTCTGCTTTCTGAAACAAAGATAACCGTGTGGCTATTATTCATGGACAATTACAAAGTGAATCTTTTAATTTAAAACTTACATCAAAACTAAAAACAACAGGATTAGTCAAACAGGAAAGAGAGAAATTATTTCTCCATTATGATTGCAACATCTAGAAAGTGACAACTATTTCTATATGTAGGAGTCCCTCTAGTGACCAAGGCCCACTTATTCAGGCTGTGATTAAAAAGTTCTGAAAGAGAATTAATCTCTGGCTGTATTTGGTACCGTTTGTGTTTTGCGGTACTCGTAAACCAAAAAAATCTTGGGTCTAACATTAGAAAGCAAGATCACATTTTCCAGTTTCAATAATCTAAATTACTACTTGTAACGAAGAAAATGGTTTTCTAAGTGATGACCATGAACATCTCCAAACTATTTCATCCTTCTGCCAACTTGCATACACATACCTAAAAGTGCTTGAGTAAAAAACTGGTATTCATCAATGCCATTTTCAAGGTCAAGAGGTGTGCTGAACCCTTCAAGAGCAGTCTCCTCCAATGCATCTTCATCCCAGTCATCATCATCATCATCTTCATCCTCCTCCTCTCCACCTCCTCCTCCCCCATGGTTCTCTTGCATTGCCTGGCTAACTTCATTTGTCTCCTCCTCATCACTCGGTATCTCCTCTGCAAAAGCATTGATATGTTTTGTAAAACAAAGTTTAGAAATTATAGGGAAACAATGGCTTATGAAGGAAGAACAATTAATAAATCTAGGTTTCAGCTGAAAAGGGGACCCCCTGTTAACACCCTTTCCCCAAAACGATCTAAGAATTGGAAAAATGAAGCTGTAAGGATGTTTCCTACATTCAAGATCCGTTAAACATTTGTTTCTAAGCACACCTGGGGAATGGGAAACTGCCATCTTTTTTCTTCTTCCATTTATGCACTCATTGTGCATTTATAGGATCCAAAAATGTTGAGGGAATGTGTCTTTGACAAAGTGTTCCATCACTATGCTTTTTAAATTATGAACAGAGACTTGCATAGACTTCACAAATTGATACAAAACAAAGAGAAAAGCAGATGTGGGGCAAATGTCTGCCTGCTATTCTTCAGAGTGCTCCTTTACTTGAACAAAGTTAAAATCACATCTTTTGCTTAGCTTTATCTTCCATTCTGCTTATGAAACAAGTATTTCATCCTGAATTAAATGCAACCCCAACATGCAATTCTAAAGACTGCTATTTCTCACTGAAGGAAAAAATATTTATGACTTATAATCAAGATTTAAAAAAAAAACCAAACAACCTCTAATTCCAAACCTTCAGATCTTCCTGCGTTAACAGTTTAGAAAGAATAAAGATGACTGTATCTGCAACAAACAGAAGCACTGAATCACAGGACAGAAATCTGAAAAGTACTGTGCTGTTTCCATACTGTATTCCTATGCATTGAGAAGAATTCTGTAATTCCATTACAGAAAAATCATGTGTGAAATTTGAGTGGATTACACAATCTGCTCACATGCAATCTAATTTTCAGGCCTCAAACCATCCATCTACTATTCTAAGTCAAACACAGCCACATGTATCTGCCTGCAACACTGTGTAAAATTCTCTCCTCGCAATTCCCTCCGTAAGGTATTCTTTGATGTTTTTTCTTTTCTGGCAGACACAGCAATAAGAGACCTGTCTGCTCCAGGAACCTCAGTTGTCTCAAACCCCAATTTACAAATCACTTTCCATTTGGACAAGGAAGACTTGCTAAGATTTCCTTCAAAGTTGACCCACAAAATAGTTGGGTACTAGGAACAGCTTCTTTCCAGGAATCAAGAATATAACCAGTGCTGTCCTGGCAAAGTCCAGCTGCCTGTGTGAGAAGACAAAGCACATTCACAACCCACAAGAGCAGACTTTCGAGTTCTGTTGTTACTCTTAACCGATACTGCCCTTCCACAAAGTGTTGGCTGTTACACATTGAAACATTTTGATTTCATTTTGGGAGGAAAAATCAATTCCTAAGATGATCTTTCAAGCACTCACTAAGCCTAGCTATTTTCAGCAGACTAATGAGTCTTAAAAGTGAACTGCAATTTCTTACCCCCTTTAAATTAAATCCAGACAAAATCCACAATGTGAAAAGGGGAGATTTTACCATTATCTTCTGCAACGTGTTTTTCATCTTTAGCATGATCCTCATGTTCTGTGAGTTCTCGTGAGGCGCAAACTTGTTTTAAGCCCAGGAAGAGCAGGAGGATCGAAGGGACAATCTGGGCAGCCACAGCATCCACTGCAGGTGGTCGGTTCTGCAATTCCATTAGGATGCTCAGTCCTATTATACACATCTTTCTGTCATGAAGTCTGAAACAACACACACTTGTTAGCCAAAAACCAGATTTTTCACTGCAAGGATATGTAGAGAGCATTGAAGTCCTGGTGCCTGACATGGCAGAAGACAGAGACAATGTCATACAGACTGTGTTCAAAGTCTGTGATCAAAGCTCTTAAACACATTATTTCCTTCATTCCGAATGCAAGTTCCCCACTGGAAAATACTTTCCCAATAACAATTAAATACCTTTCAAGCACTGGCCAAATTCCTGGAACAACTGTTTTGCATTACAAAATGCAAAGTTTGTAATGCTAAATAAATACTGTTTAATAATTATGTAGAATATCTTGTCTTTAATAAAGCATTTGATACAGATTATCATCATTAAATAGGATGGAAAATTAATTTGCCTCGGCTTTGATAACAGTACTGTTGCAGGGATTGAAATTAGCAAAAAGACTATTAGTGGAGAGTAATGATAAGCGGGAATGCACTGAATTGCAGGGCACTTTCATAGAGTGCCACGGGGCTAGCTGTATTTAAAAATGTTTATTAAAGAGTCCATTTCCAACACAAACTTGAGACACGTTGCTAACTCCAGTGAAAGCATGGCAATAATTCTACCATATCAAGAATAATTGGCAGTACATTCAAACAGGGAACTTGCAAATGAGTAGACTTCCAGTAAAACAAACAAATGATAACTGAAGGGAAAGAAAGTCTTGAAATTAGTAGCAGAAAGATTTTTATGTGACCATAGCCAGACTACTAGGTAAAAGACCAAGCTCTTAAAAATAAGAAATGATTTTCACTTCCAGAAATAGAAGTCATCTGCAAACAAGACAAGGAAAAATTCTCTAACTGCTTCTGCAGATACTCTTTGGTTCTCCTTTACTGGAAACACCATCAGTATTCAATTCTTCTCTACCATTATGTTATTTTAATAGTAAGGGCTTTGAGACAAACTTGTTTTGTTTGAACTATTCAATTTGATGCTGACAGCTTCCGTGCCAGCGTTCTGCAGGACAAGTAGCTCCAGCAAAAAGCTTCAGCAAGACCTACAGAAGCCAAGCAAGCCTCCCGAGCTGGCAGAAGTCTGCCATCCTCCAGACTCTCGGTAGATACATCCTTACTGAATCAGTTTTACTTCGGAATGAAGAAGATAGAAGTTGAGAGAGAAGAAATGATCAAGATGTGTGCCACAGTGTAATAAAGCTTACAGGGCAAGTGCCAGCTCAATCCACCACCTCAAAAATTGCTACAGAAATACAATTTTAAAAGTGCTTACAATTTAACTACTGAAGATCCCACACAACGTGCTACTGAATTACAATATTCTTTACGTAATAAAAGTGACCATGTATTACAGCTTTCTGAACTTTACATGTGCTTAAACAAGGCTGAGGATTAAGAGGGATTTCATTACACCTCCCATGTTGTTAGTGCTGTTAGGGCTTAGTGAAGTGGTTCCCTTCTCAGAGTAGCTGACAACAACAATAAATCATATATGACCATGCGTAACATTATGCTCACAGAAGACCTTCCAAGAAAAACAAAGTCAACCAGCATACCAAATGATGTGCTTTGTCATGTTGGGTTTGGCTGCTTCATCACACATGTTGAAAAATGTACCAAAATGCAAGTAGGCAAAGAGTGGCTTTCCATCACTGCTAACAGCAATACTTTATTTTCAGAAGGAACAGGGCACAAAAGAGGGCATACAGAGCAAGCAGGGAAACTGAGGCAGGAGAACAGGCTCTGCTTTCACCATTTAAAAAAAAAAAAAAAAAATCAACACTTCACTCTTGTGAGTTTATCCATCTTGAAAACAAGCTCAGCACCATTTGCTCTCCTGCCAACACTGTGAAGACTAAAATCCAACCTAAGATGCTGCTGCTTATAAATGAAGCATAGCTTTTTGAGCACAGTTGTCCTCACTGCAAGTACAAAATGAAAGAACTTCCTCTACTGCTTCTCTCTGCCTGCACCTTCATGCAAGTTTGGCCAAAGCTCTGTAATCTATGCACAAGACTTCTATTCTGCATCTTCACACTGGGAAGCCATGAAATTTCTTCAGCCCTCAAATATATAAAGAAGCAATTTCAGTGTACATGCTCCAGAGTAGTTAATGACGTTTGGTACCGCCTGTTACAATACATTTGAAAAAGCTACCATTACACAATGCCCATTGTAAAATGAAACACAGTAAAAAAAAACAAACGAAACCAAACCAAACCACAAACAAAAAATGTAGTAATTAGTGGCTTAGCTTCATACTAAACTATCTTTCTGTACAACAAAAGAAGGTGCAAGAATCAAGCATTGCTGCTTAAAAGAGAGTCATCATTAGGAAGGAGCCCAAATGGCCAAAAAAATACAGCCTATTTGTCATGCTCCATTTTCAAGCTGCTAAACAGAGAAGTTGTAAGAACGAACATGTGTCTTCAGAATATGCAGGTTATTAGAAGGCCCTCCAGGACAGCAGAAATCCAGGCATCAAGCCATCCTTAGTGAACCTGAGCCAGAAGGAGACTTGTTCCTTCCACCTGCCAGCAGAGACAAACAGCAGGATAAGCATCCACCTTGCCTGAAGTTCAGCGTTCTGCTGTGCCCCAGCTGTACCAAGTACCCACGGGACTGAACAAGCAAAACAGAGTTTAATGTCATTTACATATTTTCATAATGGCATGGAACAGTCTCGGGACCATGCCTTTGCTGTCCAAAGGCTCATTATTTCAGCAGCCTTCCATCTGCATGAGGGAGCCTGGATACAACTCTCTCTAGTGCTCTGTGCTCCGAGATTCACGCTTATTTGCTCACCAGAACACAACAGTCCTCCCTAACAATCACAGACTTTACTTGCTCCCTCAATGGTATTATCAAGCCCACAGTGCTAAACATGCAACACATGGCAGCGCAACGCACAATTCCTGGGCAAGTCTGTTTTTAAAAAGCTGCGTGTGGTCTTCATAATCTGCAGGACCTTTTCTTGCTAATACACTTCCCTCAAACACAGGACAAAAAGATCCAAGAATCTTTTGTATTTTCAACCAAGCTGAAAGTGTTTCAAAGGAAAAAAAAGAATCACTAAGCTTTTCCTTTACTGGCTTGCTTTGCTCCTTTATGTGAGGATCAAGTTGCTTTCTATTACATCAGTCCAGTTCCTTGACAAACTGCAAATAATTAGCCATTTCCTTCTCGTTGCAGAGTTGGAACCAACCCTGTTTTCCTATATAAAACTGGGATTTTATACACAACTCTAAGAAAACTAGGATTTCTAAATATTTAAACTCCTATCAAATAAATCCCCATATTCAACTTCTAAAATATATATATATATATATTTTTTTTTTTAAAGCAAATTAGATTTTCCTTTCACCCTGCTTTCCACAGAAGAATTTTTAGTATGAGAATTAGTATCGGTCATGCAGCAGTCTCACCCAAATTTCGGCTGTCAGGGAAAACGTGGAAAGCAGTAAGGAACAAATGTTTCTACAAACGGCTTTTCAGTTTGAGGTCATTATAAAAAATATTTAGAAACAAATAAACACAATATACTGTGGCACATGGACATTACGGGCACACATCCACAGATATGTAAGATCCACAACGGCATACTGGATTTCTGCAGAGCCTTACCATGAGTTCTCAGCTCTCCTTGCCTGGATCATTTTTAATACTCTAAATTTCAAATTGGTTTTAAATAGTTTCCATACTTTTAACAACATGGAAGAACAGCTACTTATCCTACCGTAACTGCTTTCCCCCCACAAGAGGTATTATTCCCATGGATTCCGTCTCACGTGTTCACAAGTGCTGCTCGAGAAATCCTGCAATCTCTCAGCAAACGCCGTTGGCTCCAGCCTAAGATAACGCAGACATGCACAACCCTGCCGCTGGTAAAGCAGGATCTACGGGTAGTAGGACCTCACAGGAGCAGAAGACAGACAGAGGGGTGTGAGATTTACGTGGACAAAGCATCCCGGAGAGCCACTGCTACCAGTAAGCCACAGATTTTCTGCACGGATGAGAAAGAAATGGCAGGAAGATTCACCTGGTCCTTCACACCTGGAAGTGGATCTACTCTGTTCTTCTCCAGTTTCTCTAGGATCTCGGAGTCTTCCAACTGGCTTGAATTTGAGCCTAAAACTGCCTCTTGCTGGAAAGCAATCTATAATAACTGCAAACCAAAGCAGCAGTGAATGACGGGTGGTGGGAAAAAGGACTGTACAGTTCAGGGTCCCCACTGCTGTCCTCGCTGATGAAGACACGAAATCTGCAGGGGTGGACCCAAAATGGGTTTCAACAAAGTCAGATTTTGTTTGCATTTCCGTCTTTTCCTGCTCGGTTAGGCCTCAGAGTATCTATCTGCTGTTCAGATTATGACCCTTACTACCTTTACTGAAACAAATGGTCTTCTAGAGGCCATGCTGTCCACAGGGAAAGGGAGGAAGACCCATCACATCACATCACATCATCACATCACCGTGCCTGACAAGCAGGACTACAGCAAAAGCCCTATACCTGGAAGCCACAAACTGAGCAGACAGCACTAAAGGAAGAGCAGCTTTTAGATTCAAGCAACATTACAGATATTTATTTCGCTGCTGGTAGCAGCAGATCAAAGAGATACATTTTGATCTTCTGCTGCCATTCAAGTGCAGAGTCCGAGCAGAATCTTGCAAGATGATCTCCATTTTCAGTGTCATAAGCTTTGTCAACTTTTGCCTCAGCTCTGAAGAATTTAGTTGAACAGTAGCTGCCGTAGCTGATGCTTTTTGAAAAGCAACCAAAAGAACTGAAAGTTAAGTTGTAGCCTACAGGAGTACTTCAGGTTGGCGCCTAGTCAGATCTCAGCGTTCTTCCTTTCTGAATCTGACTAGTTTCTAACCAAATGCTCCAGGACGAACTGTTTAAGGCTATAAATCTGTTTCATTTTTTATTTCTTTGAAAAAAGGAATGACACATTTACCTCCCATAGGGAATATCTTCTTTCATACTGTCTCTGTACGCATTCAGCATTTGATATGCAGTAGAAAAAATGACAGCACAAAGAGCTGAATCTCAAGAACTTTGCTTCAGCCATAAGAAAAAAAAAAATCAGTACATGGATATCCTAAAAATTCTTGGTCTTTTATAAAGTCGGTAGATGTAAAAATAATTCAGTAATTAACAATAACATCTCCACAAGTTGTAGAAGTTGTAGACTGAAACGTGCCTTTTTCCAGCCACAGGCACTCCAAAAGAAATGAGGGACATTGGGTCCTTTATGCTTTCTTTGTCACCCACTCAAGGAACCCCTCTAATTGATAAGATGTGTATTTCTGTTAAGATACAGGACATACTGCAGCCATTTTGTACACACAGCAGGCAGAAGAAGTCAGAATGTTTGTGAGAATATGAACTGTCTGGTTTTGTTATGACTAAGAGATTTTTTTTCCTCACTTTTTATCCATTTAATTTTGTACCTTTTTTTTTTTTTCCTTCAAGAAGAGAGTGCTATGGTAATACCTTCGAATACAGACACGAATAGGGAGTCTGCATAAAGTCTGTATACACCCAAGTAGGCAATTTCTCTGGTATCTCCAAATGGTTTTCATTCTAGTAAAACAGACAGAACTGATAGGCAGACCTGAAATAAAGTAACCTGTGTTGCAGTTCTCCAAACTACTGCGCTTTCACCCTCATCCCACTAAAATGTGTACTTAGGGCAGCGGAGGGAGGAAAACAATTTTTACTGTGTACATTTGGTATGTCTTTTAAAAATACTACAAAGGGCACACTGAGAGCAAAATCTGCTTATACCAGTTGGTCATTGATTGACTGGGAGTCATTATTCTATCACAGTTATGGTAAAGGTAACGCAGTGCTACAAAGCACCACACAGCTCTAAATTCAAGATGGACAATGAGGCAATAATGCAGCTATACCAAGATGGTGTAAAATTCTGTTCAAGAAAGATTAACTTAAATAAGAATTGGTACGGAGAAAATCATACTTGGATGACTGGGGAGTGGAGAAACCATTTTATAAGAAACTCCCAAGAGACTTGCTTAGGAATGGAAAGACAAGACTGTATCAATAAAAAACAGGTAGGAAAAGAAAGACAACCTACAGTAAGGTGTGCATCTGTGGGTCAGGAGCTGCTGCCTTGGCCCGTGCTCATTCTTGGGACGACTCCTGACACGCTGACACTTCACTTAATCTGTTGGCATAGACTAAGCACAGAGAAAACACGTTCTAAGCCTACCCGTACGCCCGCAGTCAGGTGTCAGCCCCCAATGACAAAACGTAACTCACAGCAGGAAGGTGAGAGGAAGCTGTTAACTACATCTGACTGTCTGATCGCCCTTGAGTGGATTTGAATCTCACAGTCGGACGCCACATCTCAGCCAAGAGGCGAGCACCAGCTGCCGAGCATGGGACTTCACGTCTGCCCAGCATCATGTGCTTAGCTATGCGATGACAGGCTTTGTCCACCTTCATTTACTTTAAAAATGTTCAGCTCCTGCCCAAGTGCACACTAGTGCAGCGAACACACACATTCAAGGGAGGTTGGATTGAATTTTAAGTTCAGGGGTTATGCTAAACATCCAGTACACCAACGGCATAATGATAAAGATGCAAAGTTGATCATGAACAACTTGTAGGGATTAAAATCAGAGTGTGGGATTCATTGGAAAGAATAATAGCTTTTTAACATTAAATGAAGCAGTTAAAAATACTTTATAAAATATAGAACAGAAAAGATGGATACACTGTGTTTCAGAAAAATGTTAACATCTCACTGAAAACCTGCTGGTCAGCTGTGAATAGCACCACCACTGCATGCTGGACTATCTCTTGGAGGAGCAGATAGTTTGTGATTAAGAAACATAAAAGTATTCTGAAATATGATACGTATCGTGGCCTTGCATCCTCACAACACAGAAAATTCAGCAAGTAGCTCAACAGACCCAGAAAAGTTACATGGACATAGGTCACCTTTACTGGTATCACAGCAATTAGAGCTGGTGTGGATTATTGTTATTTAGACTAACGAAGGAATGAGAACTCTTTCATCAACATGACTAGGGATACAAACAGAAGTGGAAAAAACATCAATTCCATGGACTCTTAAACAAACAAACACACACAATACTTGCCCAAGAAAACAGTCTGTGTCATTCATCCACTGGTTTATGAACTGTGCAGTGATGGGCTCAGGATTGTGTGGAAATCTGATGTTCTCCAAGGTGTGCAGAAGTAGGTCAGGATTGTAGTAGAGCGCAGCTATGGCAACCTGAAGACACATGGTACGAAGCTCGCTCGTTTTAACTCCTCTAGTTAACCGCTCCAGAACAGCCTCCACAAACAGTGGAATACACTGGGCATAGAAGTATGAAGGGAAAGGAGAAAAACAAAGAAAAACAGGCATTATACATGTTGCCAGATTATATAACAGTTTAAATTACTTTTATCAGAACTGTTCTCCAGAGTTAAATGAAGTCCAGGTATAACCTAGGAACACATTTTATTCACTTCCTAGTATAAGACCATTTTAAGCCTCTCCTGGTATGCTTATAAATCTTCCCCAAAAGAACCATAATCTGAGCTAAGAATTGCCAATGTTATTCTCGGCATGGAGAGGAATATTTGGGGCCATTTGGTGGAATTTGTTCTAGTACATACAAAAGGTTTAGAGAAGAACTCAAAGACATTCTCACCTTTATTCAAAGATATCCAACAATTTCAAAACTAACAGGGATTAAAAATGGAATTACCTAAATCTGCAAGAAAAATAAGTTTTTCCTAACAAATGTAAGTGATGTTAAATATATCATAAAAGTTCGAAATGAGTGAGTTTATTCAGATAAAAGCAAGTATGCACAAATTTCTACACGATGACATAAACATCTGCATATACTTCAATGTGCAGGTTTATGCTTTACAATAATTTTGGAAGCATTATGAAAGTTTTAGTTCATGAGTTTCAGTTCAGTGTGCAACCATTTTAATTCAGAGTTGTGGAGCTCAGTTAAGCCTTCCACCCCATACTTATTTCAATGCAAATGCATGCAATTCACTTTAATCCCTTCCAGATCTCTTTCAAAAATAAAATCTTCCAGGGAACATTTTTAATCTTCAATTACTTGATATTTACATTAGTAAATTTACATTGGTTTCAGTGAAATTAACTGAAAATTTATCACTGCAATCCACAGATTGCACTGTGGCAACATCAAACATCATATGTTAAAGTAATTTAGGCTGGAGCGTTATGTAAAACATAAGACCAGAATTTAGCCCTTAATAAGAAAAAGACTACTATCTAAAAGCGTGTTTGAAGAAACAAGAAAACTGTCATGATATTTTTCCCAGCAATCACAATCCAGCCACACTGAAAATTCTTCATTTCCAAATGCATCGAGCAATTCAAAATATTAAAAAGAACCAAGTTCATATTGCTTGGAGAAACAACTTCAGTAGTTGGATATGTATAGTTAACATCTCAGCCACAATAGTTTTAACAATGTGTGTTTTGCATTAAAAGGGAAATCCTATCGGGAAAAAGCAAAAAAAAAAAATTACAATCCTGCACATCATAACATATCCTTACCTTACTTTCTATATTCATTTTCCAGTCAGGCCCATGAATCTCTGATCTCAAAAAAAAACCCAAATTAACCAAACCTTACACAAACTCTCTTGAGCTCATTTACTCCTTTCTATATTTCTCCCCACTCCCACACTTTACCTTTCCCTCAAATGCTCCTATCCCAACTGCTTTTCCCATGAACCATATCATTGGAAGCCAGTAAAAGAGAAAATCTGTTCAACATATATCACCTGGTCAATACCCCGTCCTTTGCATTGAAGAACAATTACTTCTAGGAGTTTGGCTGCATGGCACTCTGCATCTTCTCCTGCATCTCCTGTTAATACCTAACAACCAAAATGACAATTCAGTTTATCAGTATTAATCTCTGACAACTTTGAAAGCGCTCCTGTACCTGCACCCATCAAACACCCTCTATATGGCATATACATATCTTATCCATGCTATATTTTGTGAGGAATTAAGACACATTAAAAAATCATTTCTGCAGGACATAAAAAAGGATAAGCGGCTAAAGATTAATTAAAACATTTAGAAGAAATTGCTACAGTTACAAATGTTAGTACTCTTTATATGTCATCACTTTCGCTTTTTTAAAATAAATGTTACTTAGAAGATTCATTGATGTTTTCCACGTTCTGTTTCCATTTTCTGACTTCAGTGCTAATAGGCACTGGCAGATAACAGCCTGGCAAAGTGAAGTCCTATCTCTAAGCTACTTTCTGATTAAAAACAAGATGTGTGTGCAATCCCTCTGTGTATTCACATATACATGAAACTGACTGCCGCTTCTCAGTATGTTTCAACCCTATGGTCAGTGTCAATCAAACCTGACAAACAGAATTCTCAAACACATTCTATCTATATAAGTTTCTTAAAAATAAGCAGGTAGCTAAATGTCTAACACTCTATAATGCGCACAATCAGAGAAAGGCTGCAGCATGATCTCTTAATTATACATGAGAGAATCTGCATGAAAGAGAAACATTATAAACATAGGAAGAACTTCAAATGAGTTCACAGCTTAGCTGACAACTAGAGAATCCAATCACAAGAGACATAACCCAAGGAAATCAGGCTTCATTAATTCTTCTACTTACCAAAATAGCTGTTCATAGAAGAGAGTCGAGATGAACAGCAACTTTCTCCCACACAGATTTTGTGCATGCAATTTTTCTAAAAGCACGTCACATAAAAAGTGTGAGGGTGGTATGTGTACTCAGAACTGAGTCGAGACCAAATTTCAATTCATTCTGAAATGACTGGCCACCGGCTGGCATGTACAGGTCACCGTGCTAATCCAATTGTTAAGTACCAGTGATAAGTGCAAGAGTAAGAATTGGAAGCCTTACCTTTTTACACATAGCATAAATGATTTCTAAATGCTTTGGGTTAGACAGTAAAGTGTCAGTGTCAATGGTCACATAATTATGCAACAGGGGCATCATATCTGCAGAACAGGGAGAGCAAAGGAGAAAAAAATTACAAACTAATCCATGAAGTGCTAACCAGTGAGGCTGTAATCCTATAATGGGATTCATTAGCTCAGATTCTTGGACATGGTTGGAATCTCAAGTCCTGCAAAGCCTATTCGAGCAGAATTCTTCACAAAGTGCACCACACACAGTACATTCTCAGAAGAAATAACCCAGGACTACATTTTAATTAATTAATCTGTAGTTTCGCATTCACTTTATATATTTCAGCTTTGAGTTCAGGACCTCCTACAATAACCGATCACACTGACAGATTTGAACACGCTTCTCCTACTTAAATATGCCCCTGTAATACTCCCACATGAAACAGACGGTCAGGGCACGACTCAAATACATGATCATTCTAAACCCTCACACTAAATGGATGTGACCCTTACAAGGTGGGTTTTAAAGATAAATTCCCAAACAGCAGAAATATAAACAGAATAGAAGTGATCATACCTGCAAAATACTCAAAGCAATCCTGCTGGAAAACCTCATACAGAACACCTAAAAGCTGCCACATTTGAGGTGAAATCATCTGGCATGTCAAGCTGTAGGCCAAGGAGAGAATTTCTTCATAAAACTCTGGAAAAGATAAACAATTTGAAGCAAGGTGCTTTAAAAAATAAATGTAGATTGCAAACACCTTGAAATCTGAAACCAAGCCATGAGTCATATAACAACTAGAAGACAGCAATTAGTAATTAAACCAATACGTAGAAAAATAAAACAAATTGGAAAAGACTCTTTTAGATGGGCCTTATGTTGGCTATAGTTACAAAAGCATACATAGTTTTTCATTGTAAATACACACTAGAGAAACATATTACCAGCACAAAGACATTGTTTCTAAACCATTTCCTGCAAAATATTTTTATTTCCCCAACCTTTGGTTGTATTTAAAGGCCTTATCACAAAACTGTGTAGCTCTTTAGTACAGGGTATTGATAAAGCAGTAATGCAGTAATTTAATTGCAGGCCATGTCTGTAAAAACACTGATGTAATTGTGGATGTTGTCCTTTAACACAGCTAGCTAGAACTGTAATCAGAACCGCATCTTCTGCTTTCGAGTCTGACCTCCAGAACACAATAAACTGCCTGACTAATGTACAAGAGAAGAATAGGAGAAACTAATTGCAACTGAATATTCATGTATTTTTTTTTCAAAGAAGCACACACAAAAAAGGTAAAGTTCTGTCCAGGAAGACAGTATAGTTTGTAATTAAGTCAAGAATTTTTTTATGCAAAAACATCTAATATTTTTCTAAAAATTATCTCTAAAACATACCTATAACGTGTTTCTGCAAAACAAGGCCAATGATCTGTAAACAAATGCTCTCAAGCTGTTGAGTAATCTGAAATAAAAACATAAAGCAGTTGTTTTTAAAAAAACGTGGAAATACAGAAGTTTAATCAATGGATTTCACTGATTCAGTCTGAGTAGTTCTTCAAAGCAAAAAGGCTTTAATCACTCTTTAAATACTGTCTTAGGAATCACAATATTATGAAACAAGGTCTCACTGATCTAATTACTCAGATTTTCAATAAACGGTACTGCTTTAAAATCTGTCACTTACAGCATTTTTCTTTATTTAAAGAAAAAAATATTTTTTGGTTATTCTAC
>VWYH01003949.1:272759-303972 GCA_013399365.1 Pampusana beccarii | reverse complement strand
TTCTGAAATAAGATCCTGAGATGAAAGGCACTCAGCACAATATTTTAGTTTGTGCTCCACACAACAGAAAAACAAGCTGCTAAGTTTATACCAAATATGCCCCAACCCCAATGGTTTTCCTAGGCTAAAACCTGAAGATCTACTCCAGACTATCAATCCTGATGCTCAGTTTACTTATCAGATTTCATTTTAGCTTTCAAAAAATGCAAGAAGTTCTTGTAAAGAAATGAAAGATGTTTTGCAACCAAAGGAACACAATGGTCTTCTGTCCTGGTTTTGTTAAAAACAAGACCAGTTTCTCTTTTAGTGAATTTTCATCTCAGCTAAGTTATTCTAAGTAACTGCACTTTTCTGAATTTGGCTGCATGTTTTTTTCAGACAGGAGCTGATAATGGTAGCAATGGTATACAGAAGAGACCCAGGTTTAGACTTACTGCTATGGCAGCCAAGGTTACTGATAAACTTTGCATGTCCTGTAAGTGAGAGAGGCGTATTTGCAGGGAGGGGTGAGCAGAACAGGTGACTAAAAATTGACCGACTAAGTATTCCATCCCATACATGTCATACACCCTATAAAAGTGGGAGACCACGAGGGACTTGCTCTTTTCGACTATGGCTAGCAGCTGAAGAGGACCCTGCCTGTCATGCCTGGGATCCAAGGCTTGGTTCCTGACCCTGCATCCCTGAATCCAGTTCCAGTTTGCTGCAGAGTCCAGCCCAGGACTTGCAGGTGCCTGCCCTGCAGCCACTGGTCGCTGCACTGTGCTTGGAAATTCAAGATTGGTTTTGTACATTTTGTATTATTTTCTCTATTTTATTAGTAGCATTAGTAAAGCATTTTTAACTTTTTACAACATGCAAGTCTCTCTCCCTTTTCCTCCTATCGCCTTTCCTTAGTGGGGAGGGCAGGGGGAAGGGGGTTAACAGAGAGCATCCGCCACAATTTATTGTCGCCCTGCAGTAAACGGTGACATCTTCCAAGAAAATAATTAGTATTTTAAATGATGTATTTTAAAAATTATTAGCTTCA
Organism: Pampusana beccarii; assembly: GCA_013399365.1. Lineage (NCBI taxonomy): Eukaryota > Metazoa > Chordata > Aves > Columbiformes > Columbidae > Pampusana > Pampusana beccarii. The sequence continues at coordinate 302,942 of VWYH01003949.1, read as the reverse complement.
TAAAAAGATTTCACACTTGCAATGAAACTTTCTCACTGTAAATCAAGGAAGCAAAACAGTCTAGGACAAAGCATTTTATCCCAACTCAGCTTAAAGTTACTGACTGACTTTGCCTCTCTGGTCAGTCACTGAACTCTTTCTCACCTCAGTCAGCCCAGGTGGTATGAACAGAAAGAACCTCTTTCTCCTCTGAATATGTGAAATGTAGACTTACATTGCACCACACCTGGGAGACCAATTCCCAGGAATTCTACACGAGAATTTCTGGGTAAATAACAAAATACGAGCCACCATTGTAAAAAATTAGCCTTATGCAAAATAATACTCCCTAAAACTGAGTTGGATTATATGATCTCCAGAGGTCACTTCCAACCCTAACCATTCTGTGATCCTGCAAAATCTATTTTAACAATCTGTAATGCAATTATCCAATGAAGTGTTTACCAGAAAAAGGGCTAAGGACTTCACCCTCAGAATATAAATTCCCCTTGAAGTTGAGAGCTAAACAATTTAAAAAAAAAAGAAACACTAAGTAAATCAGGATTTAAATTCAAATTTGTCAGAGAGCACTTGGTACTAATTCACCATCTATGCTATAGTAAATGCACATTCATGTCAACCCAAGTGATGCAACATACATAAAAGCGCTTGTTGTCACAAATAAAAGGCACAAGGGAACAGCAGGAGAAAAGACGTATAAAATAAAATCTCACCTCCTTGTGATCTTCCACAACTGTCAGGATAGTGTCAATTGTGTGCAAGATGCCCATGGCCATAACTGTTTTGTCCTCCACTTCCTCATATTCCTCACTCTGAAGCACTTTACCAAATATTTCAGCCTATGAAAAAAAGACAACCAACTTGACATCCAAGAGCAAACTCACATTTCTGATTTGTCATGCAAAACCAAGACAGCTAATTCAACAGCAGCAACACCTTATCTGTAAGAGACGTCAGTACTGAAAAATATGCTCCTTGCTTTTGAAAGGGGAATATAGCAAATTAAAAACTCCTCTTTTTTTGATAAGGCTGGCTATGTTAAGTCATTTGAAATGTTAGATAGTTAGAGCTTGGCTCATTAAAACCAGTGACAAAATTCAGGATCTTTGAAAAACGTATACATTTTAAAGATGCTTCATAGAGACAAAAAAAATACTGTGAATGCTATATGTTGACCTTTACAAAGATTCCTTTAAACAGTGTGCACTTCTAGCAGAGTTCATTAAATGTTTACCAAACTAGGCATGTGCTTCTGACTGGACTGTTACTTTGCTATTGTCTCTTACCAGGTGTTGAGTCATGTCGACGGCGATGGTAGCGACTTCCTGACTGTACTCACAGATCATCTTCTGGATGACATTAGTAAGATCATCATTTTCCGTCTCTCTAACAATGTGCAAGAGCTCTTGCATAACTGGCCTTACATAAGGCTTCACATATTCCTTGGCTAAAAGAAGCAATTGAAGTGAAAACAACTATCCATAAACACAAATATACAGCACTTAAAACTACTACGTAACGGACTAGTGTTGAACAAAATAGTTTTTAAAACCTATCCAAGGCACTTTTACAGCCTACAACTAGCAGACTAGCAAAGTAAATAAATTGTACATTTAACACGCTCAATACTGAAATGCCATCTACAACAAAAACCCACTATTTTGGGGGAATACACGTCCTTACACATAGGCAGCATTATTTCTTAGACATACACACTGCTTCACTTCGCTAAAGAAAGCCAGGTGCTATTTCCTTTATTAAAAGAAATTTGTTGATTCTAACTTCTTTTGTGCAAAGACCTGCTGTAAAAACTTGAAGTCAGAACTTTGCGATGTATACAGTAACTAATGAGTAAGTGAAGCTGTCTAAACATCATGAAATAAATGGTAGAAATGTTTAGATAAATCTGCATCAACCTTCCCATTTCCAAAAAAAAAAATATCAGCGTATACAACTGATGAATCACTCTAGCATACCTTGCTCTTGGTTGCTTATTAATGTCTGAAGAGCGATGGCTGCTTCTACTTTGACAGGCATTTCCTTATCATCAATCAGGCTCTTCTTTGCCAACTCTACTGCATTCCTCAAGTTTAGCTCATTGTGAAATTTCAAAGCACTGAATGAATGAAGTACCCAACAGGACTGCATGGCAAAAAGAAAAGCAACTTACAGACAACCGCAATTTTTAGCATTTCTTTAACTGATTAAAAAATAATGCTATCTCTCTGTTTACATGCATTGCTTTTTTTTCTTAATTATGGTGTGCTTATACAGTAACATGTAACATAGTTCTCGCAACTGAGTAGTTCCTTATTTTCCTTTCCCAAATTCCAATAAATTCGGTACACACACAAATGGCATTCATAGTTTTGGTCCTTCTTGGGGAAAAAAAAAAATCAGAACAGAAATTAAATAAAATTTACCGCTTGTTTATGACTGACATGGGCACTCGGCGATTTTCTTCAAGTTACACTCAAACTGACATTATCTATTCTGTGGAAACCCTACCTATTCTTCACAGCCATTCAACTGCTCTAGTTATTGAAATCTCCTAAAAAGAAATGGTCACAAAAGGGCCGCAACCACTGCTCAAATTCTCCAGCCTGATCGAAGAGGTAAACAATAACATGACACAGACTTTCGATCAAGTCATTTAACTGAGAAATAATTTTTTAATTTAAAATGCTGAAAAATTACTATACACGGTAGTTACTTGAAATTTTACTTTGCATCTGCTTTATTTCTTTCATTGACCTTCAGAATGAAGTCAAACTGCAAAGGAAAGAATCATGGCAAATACTGAAATTGAGATAACTGGTGAACTTACTCTAGCTCTGAGGTACCCCAAGTTAGACATGAACAATGGAAATACATGATTCTGTAACATCAGCTCCATTTGATCCTTGAAGACACTCTTCTGTTGGTGTAAATAAAAATAAATTTTGGAGACTATTCTTTTTACATACTTCATTATAGCAAATAATCCATTTCAACTATCAACCACGGGAAATACAATGCTTTGTCTATATAATAAAGGTATTCTCTCATGAAGAGATCTGGATCTTGTACCTTGAACAGAACAAACCTCATGAGCACGGCAAGTTCAAAATCAGATAGGTGAAAGAACTGTATATATAATAATCAACTTTGCTGATGGAAATACTGTATGCTGAAATTTTCACTTGCTTTAAAGCAACCAATTCCAGTTGATTTTACCTAAAAATTAATTAGGATAGATAATCTACTACCTCTATTCTTCATACAATGGAGTACATACATAGCTGAAGATAAATATAAGTTTAGCATGAAACAGATCTGAGTATCAAATGACCTGCTGTTACTATAAGCATTAAAACAAATTATTTTTACATGCTGCAACAATAACTCACACCTTTTTACATGTTTATTAATGGACTGAGATAATTCCTTTGTGACAGAAATCTCCTTGGCTAAAGAAGGATATTAGATGAAAATTATTTCTCATTATTCCAACCTTGGCAAATCCCAAGATATTGACAGGAAGCCAGGACCAACAGCACGGAGATTTGGGACTTTCCTAGTACCTATAAGCCCAGCATACTAGAAAATATATATGCTGGGGACACTGGTACCATCCAAAGGAATGATTCAGTAGCTTAGAGAGGAAGAAGGTGAAAGGGCACATTCAATACAAAATGTATCTTAAGTTATCACACTTCACCAATGCATACACCATTTTTTTGCCCACACTGAGAGGCAGATGAAGAACTGAGCAGAGAAAAAACACAAAGAAGGGAAAAGAATTTTCCCTTGTGCACAGAGATGAGAGGTTTGCACACATTAAACTGGAACCACTGTGGAGAGCCAGGTGGCTAAGGGAGGATCACTGTGTCTATGAGCTCCTTAAAATCAACCAATCAATCTCTCAACTGACCAGTCAGAAAACACTTACAAATCAAGTATTCTGTGCAGAAACAGTTCATGGAATTTTTCTATCTGCCAAATCCCAAAACAAAGAAATTCAGAGTAGAGAGGAGTCTGAAGTGTTAAATAATGCTATCTCTCTGATAAAGTATCTTAGAACCTCATGTTTCAAGACTAAAAATTTCAAATAGGAGCAGTATAATGGAACAAACTCTTTTTTTTTTTTTCTTTTGCTTAGGACAGGTCAACGGATTTAGAAACCTCCAGTCAGTATGAAAGACTTCTCACAACATGAACAACATAATCTTCTTTCACTGTTATACTCCAGCACAAGGGAGGGCATTTACAACCCAACATAATGTACAAAAAGCCTGCAAAAGTTACTGATGTTTTAGAATTTCAGATCAGATCATGGATTGGTACTTCAGCTTAAAAAAAGGATGGTAATGTTGGTAAGACGTGTCTTGTAACATGAAGACACATCCTGCACTCACACAAAATAAATTTCTGCATACTTAACGAAGGAAGCTTCAAGCACAAGACCACCATTCTCATGCTAAAAGGGATAATATTTTGCTAATTACTTTTGACCAGGAGCGAGGGCACACTTTGGACTCCAGCATCTACAAAAGTTTAAGGGAAACTGTAACCAATCTCACCTTGGAGACAAACAGTGTGGTTTAAATGTGTATTCAAAAATACACAAAATTGTGAAGATACTGTCTATAAAGATGAAGAAATGATAGAAATTCTGTGCTCTTTCCAGCTATTTTCAAAACTCCCAAGTGGCTGATGAAATAGGACTTAAAGCCACACACTGTAGGGTAAGAAAGCTGGAAAATGACACAAAACATTCCTGCAACATGCTAAGTAAACATTTTTCTGGAACCAGAAGCAGCCCACAATAGCGCAGGCTGTTGGGGGTTTACTGAAGAATCACAGGCAGTGTTATTGATGGAATGCATGTTCGCTTTTTTAACACCCTTCCATTTTATTAGTAAAAGCAGGAGAGGACCAAGGGACTGTTCTGTAGCAAACAAACACAACTTTGGAGAAACACGAGACAAAAAACCTGCATATAAAATGGGAATATAAAAAACAGGAAAGAACATTAATATTTTTAAAGAAACAAACTCTCAGATTCTTATTGCACAGCGCAATTTCTCTACAGATTTCATAAGCATGGCTAAGGGCTAGTCACATCTTCTAAGTTAGGATTTTTTTACTGGAAATAGCAGTTGGTAATGAGAATTACAAACACATACCTTTTTCTCTTCTTTACCCACTTACCTTCAGCAAAATATCTGCTAAGGATCCTATAACATGCAAAGCCCCATCTTTTTTTCTTGGATCAATGTTTGGTTCTGTCAGAATCTGGTAGCAATATGCCATCATTTTTGGTAATACCTACATAAGATAGGAAATACACAATCTCCTTTCGTGAAATTACTTTAATAGCATTGTTTCCATTAAAACATTAGTAGGATTTTTGTAAGTAAAAACTGCAAGGTACTATATGTACCATTTTTCCATGGTGAAAATTTAGAAGGTTCCCTTTTCAGCCTTTCACCCAAATTTGTCATAATTAATCCCCTCAAAATTTCACAATAGTAATAATAAATAAGGAATTTTGTTGCTTTGAGGCAAATAAAAAAGGTGACGAAAAGACAAGAGGGTCAAACAGTACCTCACTTATTTTTTCCCTTAACTTCTCTTCTGGTTTGTCCCACACATATATAAACACATACATGTGTGTACATACATGTATGAAACATATACATATTCAAGAACAGCTTGAACTACAACCTAATAAAGTTATTCTCATCTGTTGGTTTGGGCAATAGCTTGTAAAGTTGACAAGATTTAGAAAGGTTTCCTGGCAAAACCAATTATCTTCTGTGGGTGTTAAAATGGTAACCAGAAAAAGGGAGCAGTTTTAGCAAATGGACGTACGTTTTCCAGGGCCAAGCTGACTACTTTTGCACAGATCACTTTAAATGTAGAAAGATCTACAGGAAAGTCATGTCCTCATTTCAAGAGCAGCTGTATAAAATTGGTTTCATTCTGGCTAATTTCATTGCTGTCAACAGGATTTTAAATAGCAGCACTGAAAATTAATAAGGATCAGGTTCACTTTTCCCCCTGCTACTTTAGGAAGCTCAGAACAGCTGTGACAGAAGCTGTTTGTAAACTTGGGAAAATACCAGCACATTTATTCCAACTCAGTTCGTATCCAGCAGATTAATTTTACAGCTGCAAGAGGAACCCATTTACTTATTTACTAATTTATGTATTTTTACATATGCATGTATTTTAGTTCTTCCACAATTGATAGTCAAACTCCTCAAGGAGTGCTACGTATTAATATTAGCAAGTAGGTTTTTCAAGACCAGCTTCCTGTAGCACCTTCAAATTTAAGTGAAAATGACATCATTAAGGAAACTCGAAATCATTAAAAACCACTAGTTCCGTACCTCTTTCCTCTTCTTCGCAGCAGTATAAAGGAGATTCTGCGCTGCTGTTGTAGTGGATGCATAGTCCTCAAATACATCTAACAAATTAAATAAATGGATAAATAAATAAATTCCTTTCCTGAATGACATAATAATAATTTTTTTATAAACCATCTTGTTTGTGGGATACCACAAAATCAGGGTGAACATGTAACTTCGAAACTATTGACATGGTTGTCTTCACTTCAAGGTTAAAGAGTCCGACACAAACTTATGCCACATATCTTATGAAAGCATTTACTTCTTGCCTTCCAAATCTACTGCCTACTCATCATTCCCTTTAGTAGGAATGCATTATTTATTCATTAATTCTTTTGAGACTATGTATTTAAGGGATGAAAAATGCTGGCTTTTTTTTTTAATTAAAAACACTATAGGAAGAACAATACATTCCAGTACCATCTGTATACCATATGTACAGAATTTTGGCTTGATTTTATTAAAACCTCATGGGAAACCTTTCGTATGTAAAAACTACTTGGATCTGGGGTAGTTTTATATCTGTTTAAAGTTGAAGCTTTTTAGCTTCACTCATTAAAGTAAGCCTCCTTTAATCATATTGAAAATATAATTTCTATCTTGAAAAAAAATCTGTGCTGCCAAACATGTTCTAATCCAAACATCCCTAGACAAATTGAATTAAATAAAAAGATCTAAAAAGGTAATCTTAAAATGTGGTTAAAATTACATGCTAACTTTTCCTGAGAACTTTAAGATAAAACATGATTGAGAAATACTACCAGACTACTGGAATTCTTGTTCCAAGCCCAAATGTCCCTCACTAAACTTCAGTTAAATGTACTTTCACGCCTTTTTATTTTTACCTTCCACAATACAATTTACATCTGTATTTAACTGTCTCGGCTAAATATAAAAAATTTATTCACAACTTACACAGAAAGAGCTGAATTCATATACCAAAACTCAGCAATATATTTGTATCCCAGTGATCAACACTATATGTGATTAATTTTTTCCATAACAACTCTCCAAGTTTTTTTCAATTATTCTATGAACATTTAAATTCTGTTTTCACTTATGCTAATCCTAAACCAAATTCCCAAATGTTAAGTATCTCTGTGGTGCCCGGATTAATGGAGTTTTCCAGATAAATTTGCTGTATTTTTAAAGTATCCTTCTCTTTTTCAATGACACGACTCTTTCAACAAAAGTAATTATTCATAATATGGTCCTATGTGATACTCCCAAGATTTTGCACTGCATCTTTTGAAAGAATAAACATATTTAATTATCTTACAATTTAGCAATAATTGGCAAAAAATGCTGAAGACACAATTTTCAATAGGGAAAGAGCAAGTCAGGCCTCTTCTGGTCAAAGCGAGAGCTGCAAGAACTTGCAAACAGCTGGCATGTCTGTAACTCAGGATTCTGAAACTGGCATTAAAAAGTGAGCATGACGGTTTATTTGGGCTGCACTGAGTACATGCGAAGTAGAGAAAAGCTTTAAGAGAATAATTTATTTTAAAGCTACCAGCCAAATGGTCAAAACTCACTTGATCTGCCTTCTTCTTTTAAATGCAAATTGGTGAGATTTTAGAAACAAATTTTCTTCTCCCTATTGTTCAGGACACTGGTAAAGACATTACACTGGCCATGCTGTTAACTTGGACTGTGGTGTACAGTTACGATGAAAGCAGAAAATAAATCCTAAACACAAGCATTTACCAAATTTCATGCGGATATATTCATATGGATCCTCCTGCCAGAGCTCTTCATCCTCATCTTTGTAGCACATTAGAGAGAATATCACTTCTTCTGTTATACTCTAATATTAGAGAAGTCAAATACACATAAGTACACATAAAACCAAATTCCCGTACAGCTTCCCTCCACTATGCACTGATTTACTAGATCTAATTTTCAGAAAAGCAAAGTTATTTTAACCAGTGCTCTTTTATTTTGGCTAACAGAAGTAAATTTACAATATACATACTTGCCTTTTGGAACAGTCCCAGACAGCAGTAATTATATAATCTAACTTTATAACAATACATTACCACACACAAAATATATTTCAGTATATAGGCTATAAAGAGGAAAACATCACATTCTGCAGAAGAATCTCACCAATTCAACACTTAACATGAGAACGGATTTCAGACTCCTTCCTCTTAACACTCACGAGATTAACTAACTACAACAGAGGATCTTATGATACGGAAAAAATAAAAGCAACCAAATCACTTCTCACTTGTTCGTAGTCCACTTATAAAACATCTCCTTAAAACAGAGCTCAGTTCCTCACAGTTCATGTTCTCTTTGCCCACTATCTTTGCACTACCATCAATTATGAATTTCAATATCTACAGACAATTCTGAACACTGGCAACTAATGAAACCCAGAACATTATCACCTTCATGGCAGACTTCAAAAATAAAAATGAAGAACTTATGGAACCAAGTATTTAATTGAGGTAACAACATCTGCAATAAAAGGTAGTTATAATACTGAAAAAAACCAACCACATTCACGTAAAAATGCTAGGTTTTGCCCAGATCCATTGCTGCATGAAAGATTCACGAAACCACCTTTAAAACTGCAAAACTGATAGGGTTTGTTTTTTTAATCACTCTGATGACATGCAGTATTTACAACTGGGCTTTATCCACTGACCTGTATGTGTGGCTTCATTTGCTTCCATGTTACAGAGTGAATAACCCCTTGGTTCAGATAATTTAACGCTTGCTGAAGAACACGCGGTGCAACATACTCCTTTTGCCTGTATTGGTCTAAGATTCTTAAGAGAACCTAAAGAAATAACAAACCGATATTTTAAAAAGAAGATCAAATATTCTCTCTCATGCGCAGACATGCATTGCACCTCTTCAGCGAAGGTACAGATTAATTCGTTTTACAGCAGAGGTTCTAGTGTTAGCAATCACTGTAATGCATTTGATCCAAAAATCATTTAAATACTAAGGATCTAATCCTACAAGCATTTACGTATATGTATATGTTCACCTTTACTACTAGCCCCACCATGTGACCACTTGTGATTGTAAACCAAAGATATACTTCAATACTCACAGGTCACAGAACATTTTGGGATAGGCAAGGGAAAGGCACAGTGAGATTTTCAAACTGGTTGGCTTCTAAATCTGTTAGTGGCGTCTATGTTCATTTTTTAAGGACACGCCACTAAAGAAGACAAATTACTTTGGAAGAACAGCGACAAGAATAGAAATACTAAACTAGACATGAAAAATAGGTTAGCACCTAAATTTGTAAATCAGAAGAGATGCAAATCCCTTAACTTCAATTACCTGTTGTAACTACCAGATAGTATCACCATTTGCAATCACAAACTCTATTACGCAAAGCTTCCTTACTATAAATGCTCACCCCACTAAAAAAAACGCTACAGTACAAAGCCACTAGTCTGCACTAATGGTTGGTGAACTACTAAGTGTTAATAAGTGTAAAGAATTGGCATGTACATAAACAACAATAAAAATCAAGGATAATGCATAACAAAATATCGAGTCATGTATTTTCAGAAGGACAATTCTGCTTCATAATTCTTCACAACACTATAATAAATGTTATTTTGAGCGTAACTCCTTCCTTGGGAGTACTAAGTCTGATCTTAAGTCTTTTATACGATATGCTCCTTCAGCAAGAATTGTCTATATCTCATATAGACTCTAGCACGATGTCAGCACTTAACAACTGATGAATAAGTAATGAAGGCTCAGTAACGTAATATTCACATTAGAATTCTTACTAACTCTGCAAGGAAACATGACACATCAGCACTTAAGAGCCAGAAATGGAAGAAATATGCAGATTGTCCACTTCATTTATCTTGAAAGTGAAACCGCTCCCTCTACTACATAGCCTAATTTCTTAACAGACAAACTTTAAGTATCTCAAATGACAACCACCCATGGGAGACTATTTTTCCACTCAGGAGTTAAACATCGCAAGGAGTTTAGAATAGATATCTTTCCCTTCTATTTTCATTTAATGCTTACAGCCCTACCACAACCGTCCCTCTCTTTAGTTCTTAACATTTACTTATTTACACTGACTTAATATGCCGAGGGATAAACTATTCTGTTGTCAAACTGGATAGAGAAAGGTGATTTTGTTTTGCAGACAACCCTGGTATTTTGAAATCCAGTTTAAATTTGACTTGGAAGGGACAACAACAGCCTGGCACCCTCCATCAAAGAGACTGCAAATTAAAAGAAGCCTGCAGATGCCACCTCAGGGATATTTCACCTGGCAATGTGCTGAGGAGCCACGTACTCCAGAAATAAACATTATCCAAATGCTTGTCACTTGAAAAAACAGCATTTCCAGGTGTTTTCCTAGGTTTACAGGCCAAAGGGAATTGAGAGCCCAGAATCATGAGCAGAGAGCGCACTGCTTCTTAGGAGCCTGTTGGGAATACGTAACCCAAAAGCCTGGACACTCAAGAGCTTTAGCTGAGCCAGAAGCCTGGGGAACTACCACTCCAAGTCATCTAACATATGGCACACTGAATGCAAACTGGGAGAAGCTGTGCCAAAAACATCTAAGCTTGGGAGCCAGCACTCTCAGGTCTTCCAGGCACCCAGTTGTTCTAGCCATTCCACAAAACCAGGGAGATGCTGGAGATGCAAAGGCTCAGGTTTCCTGGGGGCTCACCACTGGGCTGGCAGAAAAACACAGGAAAGTCTGACAGGAACTGCCTGTCTTTCTATGCAACTTTATCAAAACTGAATTGTCTCCACAACACTCTGTTAATCACAAAGCATTAGCATTCCCTAAGAGATATAATTGCCTTGTTATTCAGGTATAAAGTAGCTTTTACTGCTTTTCTCCAGACACCTTCTAATCTGCTTGTATCTTCTTGAAATCATAGAATGGTTTGGGTTGGAAGGAACCTTAAAGATCATCCACTTTCAAGTCTCCTGGTGTGGGCAGGAACACCTTCCACTAGACCAGGTTGCTCAAAGTCCCCATCCAACCTGATGTTGAACAATTCTAGGGATGGGGAATCCACAGCTTCTCTGGGCAGCCTGTTCCAGTGCCGCACCACCCTCATGGTGAAGAATTTCTTCCTTATTTCTAATCTAAATCTACCCTCCTTTGGTTTAAAGCCATTACACCTGTCTTATCACTACATGCCCTTGTAAAAAGTCCCTTTCCAGCTTTCTTGTAGGTCCCCTTTAGGTACTGGAAGGCTGCTGTAAGGTGTCCTTGGAGCCTTCTCTTCTCCAGGCTGACCAATCCCAACTCTATCAGCCTGTCCTCATAGGAGAGGTGCTCCAGCCCTCAGACAATCATTGTGACCCTCTTCTGGACTGACTCTAACAGATCCATGCCCTTCCTATTTGGGGGGCCCCAGAGCTGAACACAGTACTCCAGGTGGGGTCTCACCAGAGCAGAGGAAGAAAATCATCTCCCTTGATCTACTTGTCACGCTTCTTTTGATGCAGTCCAGGATACAGTTGGCTTCCTGGGCTGCAAGTGCACATTGCTGGCTCATGTTGAGCTTCTCATCAACTAACACACCCAAGTCCTTCTCCTCAGGGCTGTTCTCAATCCATTATCCACACAGCCTGTATTTGTCCTTGGGATTGGCTTGACTCATGTGCAGGACCTTGCATATGGCCTTGCTGAACATCATGAAGGTTCACACAGGCCCACTCTCAAGCTTGTCAAGGTCCCTTGGTGTCATTGGCAAACTTGCTGAGGGTGCACACAATCCCACTCTTAGAGTGCAACCATACACCCAATTCCTTATCCACCAAGTGGTCCAAGGTCAAACCCATGTCTCTCCAATTTAGAGACACGGATGTCGTGTGGGACAGTGTCAAATGGTTCGCACAAGTCCAGGTAGATGATGTCAGTTGCTCTTCCCTTATCCACCAACACTGTAACCCCATTGCAGAAGACCACCAGATTTGTCAGGCATGATTTGCCCTTAGTGGAGCCACGTTGGCTGTCATGAATCATCTCCTTATTTTCCATGTGCCTTAGCATAGTTTCCAGGAGGCTCTGCCCCTTGATTTGGCCAGGCACAGAGGTGAGACTGACTGGTCTGTAGTTCCCTGGGTCTTCCTTTTTTCCCTTTTTAAAAATGAAGGTTATGTTTCTCCTTTTCCAGACAGTGGAAACTTCACCTGACTGCCACAACTTGTCAAATACGATGGGTAGTGGCTTAGCAACTTAATCTGTCAGTTCCCTCAGGACCTGTGGATGCAACTCATCAGGTCCCATGGACTTGTGAACCTTCAGGTTCCTTAGATGGCCTTGAACCTGATCTTCTACAAGTGGGCGGTTCTTCATTCTCCCAGTCCCTGCCTTTGCCTTTGGCGACTTCGGCGGTGTGGCTGGAGCATGTGCCAGTGAAGAATGAGGCAAAAACATCATTGAGCACCTCAGCCTTCTCCCAGGTAACCAGGTCTCCCATTTCCTTCTGGAGAGGGCCCACACTTTTTTCTAGTTTTCCTTTTACTGTCAACATACCTATAGAAGCTCTTCTTGTTGCCTTTGACATCCCTGCTCCAATTCCATTCTATCAGGGCTTTAGCTTTCCTAATCTGATCCCTGTCTGCTCGGACAATTTCTCTGTATTCCTCCCAGGCTACCTGTCCTTGCTTCCACCCTCTGAAATAAAACAGTATCACTGGATTGCTCTGCCTCAGTTGTTCGCAGCCAAAGCACTTATTAAAGACTGGCCTGAAAATACACCTTCATATGATGTGAGGTCTCTGTATCACCAGTTGTTTCTCTCGGCTATATCTAGAATATTTATACACGATAACAGCATTTCATCAGCACTTGCCTGTTCTGAGAATTTTCCTGCAGGGTTCTTTTGAATTGCTGAAAAATTTGTGTTACTATATCTCAGTTGCCTATGCCACTGAGTTCTAAAGAACTTCCCAGTCACTACAAGGAACATCTGCCTGACTCTGTTCAGTTTTGTTTCATGAACTTCGATACCAGCACACTGTTGAATAGCCAAAATTATCTAATTCAGAAACAAATGAACTGTACTTACCTGTTGTATGCCCACAGCATATGTTTTTAAGAAAAACTCTGAGAATTCGAAGTATTCTTTAGTTACATTTCCAGGACTTCCATATCTTTGGAAAGAAGAGACACAGATATTTACGTTGCGGTAAGTCTACTATGTCAGGAAAACACATTACAAAACACAAAGGACTCTGAGTAGCCTTCCATCCACAAGGAATCCTTTTCCACAGATTCCTTCTAAGCCTTGATTTCCTAAATAATGCTCTGTTTCCCTTTTCTTGTCTTAGATTAGTCAAGTAAATGCAGCTGCCTTTCTGCTATGCTCTATAACTTCACTGTTTTTTTATCTGTTTTCAAATCTTCCCCTGCCTTTATATTCAAGCACGTGTAGCTGNAAAAAAAAAAAAAAAAAGCGAGTTTCATGCCAGCTTCAGAGGCTTAAGAGTCAAATCATTTCACTACAACCTCAGACCAGTAGCTGAGCCAGTGCAAGAGTTCAAGGCAGAAGACAGGAGCAGGAATACCTCTTTGATGACCACGAGCTGTTAAATCAACTAAATTGTCTTCCTTAACTGTACCACAAGTAAAGTTACAGACTTGTAACCCCAACTTCATTTTTAATCAGTCTGTCAGTTTGTTACCGTTCAAAAAGACGAGCTACAATATGCAATGCCCACTTCTTGCATTTCCACCACACCAGTTCTGGTCTATCATCTTCATCAATTTGCAAAGTCTCCTATAAATAAATACATTTATTATCAATTAATTGTGTGTTTTGTTAAGACAAATGATGTTTTAAACATTTTTTGCTGAGCAAACTAATACAAATGCACAGCATTGACTTCAGCTTCAGTTCTGTTAAGAGTTACATAACATTCAGGAACTTTCAGATATCTTAATTAGTCAACATAACTGTATATATCAATACCTGTACAATGTCTGTACTTTAAATTTCAAAATTATGCACATTTAAAAAACTGAAACTGAGACCAATGTTAAGGTTATTAAATAAATTCCTAAAAACTTAGGAAATGGTGGTTAAAGTTGTACACACACAAGAATTGAAGTACTATTTTTATTTTGTTCTTCAAGAAACAAGGAAGACACAAAAGAAAAAGGGGAACAGAGACAAATGATGGGTTTGTGATGAGCTTTCGCTTCTTGTGCAAGATAAACTGGCTAAAATGTTGGGAAACTCAAAAATATCTCGGATTAGAGTTTACAATGTATCACTACGTCAGACAAAGAAATTCTGACACCTTACATGATCTTCCTGCATTTCTGTCAGAAACATCACTTATTCCAAGGATAAGAATCCTAAAGAGACAGCACCTTAAAAAAATAGCACTTACAAAATCTTCTCACTGCCTGTTCCTCAAACACCAATACACAAGTATCAGAGGTCTTTACAAAACTAAAACTTACTGGAGGTACATTTCTATCAATGATAGTACGGAAGATCTCCATCCACTGAGTCATAGTCTGGTTATTCACCAACTGGAGTGGCAATGCATACTGAAATAAGAAAACACACACTGTAATAAAATACTAAGTCTCTGTGAAAAAAGATAAATCTTTCTAGAGTAGCTACATTCCCAGGAAGGTGAGGTTTTAAGTAAAATTAAAAGTAATAGGTTAGATATCAATACTATTCTAATTGCAGCCGTCTTGGTACATTTTACAGAAGAATTTCTCAGCAGACACTCTTTGAGGAAGGTTCCTTGGTATAAGAACTTGCTAATTCTTTTTGGTTTTTCCTTTTCTTCACAATAGCCCAGTTGACTTTTAGGGATAATGGTAGTAGCTATAACACAGGGCTTGGGGAAACCAATAGCATTTTAGTAAGCGAAATGTACTCCTAATTACTACCTACTCATATCTAGTAAATCTTATTTCTTTACAAAATCCAAAGCACAGTGACAATATTCCGGTAAAATATTGGAAGGAAAAATAGGATCTAGGGGTCTTTTTAATCCTCCCCCCATCTAATAACAAACTACTCTAGCTTTTTAACCCCTATTAAGAATTTTCAGGCTGCCCCTTACATAGGATCTTGTTTTGTTACTCATTCTCTAAAAGTACTTCCTCTCCAAACTCATCCCTGTAAAAGCTTAACTCATCCCTGTTAAATGCTTGTGCCTCAATAAATAATTTCTGCCAAATTTTGAGAAGAGAATGAGAAATGCCATCTACTGAAGTGCACTATTTTACAAGTATGCTACAATATGCACTACTGCCACTTCCAGAGGCTAAGCAGCACAGTCTAGATACTCATATAGTTTGTATAAGGTTACGGGTGACTTTATAAAAATAGGAACATTTCTCCAATAAGCTTACGGACAGGATGTACAGAAGTACCTAGGTTCATTAAAAATTTAATCTGGGGGATCATGTGACCAGAAAAATCTGTAAAGATTCTATTTTTATAAAAGCTGTTAACTGTACATGACTTTTCCCATCCACACTGGTATTCTTATTCAATCACACCCATGAGAGTACTGAAAGGGGTCGCTGTGCCCAGCAAAGTAAAAGTTTCGGTTTTCCTCTACATAGATGCCAACCTGAACAAGAGCATAGAAGATTTTTAAGATTTGTTTCTGAAGCAGTACAGAGTAATGGGAGTTATCAGGCAGAAGCTGGATCATCTGCTGCTGAATCCGAGGCAAAAATATTTGCATTGCTGCTATGAGAGGATCTCGCTCCTCTGCTTTTTTGTATCTGCAAAGGAAACAAAAATGTTGGTCCAGGATCTACACACTGGAGATTCTAATGCCTACTCCCTATCAGCAGTTTAATTTCTGTACCATTAAAAAAAAAAAAAAAAAATAAAAATCCAGCACTCACTCATTCACTTTCCCCTTCTCTAGCCACCACATCAACAACTTGTGCAAATTCTCTAAGGTATAAATAGAGAAACGAAAAACAACAAATGTTACCTTATATAAGCGCAGCTATTGGGAGGAAGAACTAATGTTCTTTACTACTGAATTGTCAGCTCACAGGAGTAGGGACTCGAATTTCTCTGACATTCATACCAATGCCAAACCCAAGTTGGGTGCTGAACAAAGAGGAGTGAACAGCCATTGAAAGGGAAAGAAAATTCCTTTGTTTTGACAACATTGTCTCTTTCTTCATTTACATTTCTTTTGTGCGGTTTACGCATACATTTCTAACAACAGATAATTTTTATTTTTTTTTTAAATAAGAGAGAGCTCACTACACTTCTCCTAATTTACGCTTTGTGGATTTAGACCATCAGGATGACGGTGCAGGCAGCAATATGCAATAGAAGTATATGACAATGACAGTACCGTCTTCCTGACATAAAAGTAGAAAATCATTTACATTCATATATTCAGCATTTGGGAAATCTTCACACAAAAGAAGTTATAAACAGTTAAGAAAATTTTCACCAATGGGTTAAATCAGATGAAAAGCACAAAGCCTCAAGTAAAATGTCAGTAAATGTATACAGACTATTGCTGGCTTCTCTGCTTTCACTGATGATATAAATATGATGAAGAGTTTTCATTTATTTGCAAGAAAGGAAGCACACGACAATTATTAATTCCCATTTTCTATCCAAATTCCTTGGAGAACTGCCCGTGCTGTCAAGAACGTCATTCTCGGTAATCAGCTGAGCCTACAAGTACTGACTCCTCACCTACTGATGGACATCAACTTACTCGTAAGTCTTCACCAGCTGATACAGGCACAGGAGGCTCCCAAGCCAACTCCCACTGTTCTGAGACTGCAAGTAGTAGCCGATCTTGTCCACCACGGCCGTCCAATGGCCAGGAAAGTCATGTTTGATGATAGCACGGAGGCACATTGTCAGCTGGGCTCTATGGCAGGAGGGAAAGAGAAACACATTGTAAGTAAAGAAGATCATGGTAGAGTGTTTAATATTAAAGGACAGATCCCAAATCTTGGTTTATTTGCCACAACAGACGCATCACATCGTAAGTATCATACATATTTTGACAACACTGAAAGAGTTCTGTGAAGTGGAAGAGGAAAAGCAAGAAAAAAAAAATCCCAGGGGATTTAACCTGAAGGAAGAAACTAATACCAGACCATTTGAGCTACTTTTCTCCCTTCTTCCTCTCTCTCCACATCCATCCAGGCAGTATTTGAAAACAATTAATTGCTCACGAAACCAGCCAGCTTTGTACTTTTTAAACGAATGCTTATACTTCTAACACTACGAGGCTGAAAGCAACCACAAAACCACAAATTTGTACATTTGTATTGAACAATATTGGCCTGCGTTATGATTCAAGCCAGAGGTTCCTCATTAACTTACAGTTTTCCTGGGATCTTCTCAAACAGCACTTCTCAACCTCTGAGGCACATGGCAGAGCCAATCGGGTAAAAACATCTTAACATTCCCCTCCTCCCACACACTTGTAGATGCCACTCACAATGGTGAGGTAAGACATGATTGTTAATTGACTAAAGTGAGGTGTGACGAAAAACCTGGTGCGGCACTGAACTAGAAGCTGTAAATAAATACTTTGCTCCACTAGGGAAGAATAATTTTTTTAAAGTCTGCAGAAAATATCAGTTCTTCTGTCTTTAGCTTTCCTTGGGTATCCTCTTGCAGTGCATTACAGAAGGAGCCGCTATTACAAAGCAGTTCAATAAGGGACCCTCCACCTACTGATCCTTTTAGCTTTGTACAAACTTACTTTCCACCTCAAGTCTTTGGAGTTTGTGCTGTTGCTTATTTGGTTCCTCCTCCCCCCTTATTCTCACAAGCAAACAGCGAAACATATCAGTATTACAGCATCAGACTAGTTCCAGTAAAGTTTCTCTGACTTTTTTAACCTCCAACAAATCTACAAGTTTAGCCAGTGTTTAAAAACCCTGTACTTTATTCCAGGTGATTGTCCCAGGGATTTAACGATTCTTTTACATGCAGATTGTCACAGTAACGTCAGGACATTTTGAATACCAGACTATGAAACAATGCCTGAATAAATTTGCAAAAAACTCCTTGAACTTTCATTACTTTGTGTTCTTTTGTATAAACGCAGCCTTGGTATTTTTGATATGCATGCCTTTATTACGTTATCACAGAAACAACACAAGCTGCCTCACCTTGTAGCACAACCGTGGCAAGGAGAACCAGTCTCTTTCAGTGGAGACACTGATCATCTGCATCAGAGCGTGTTAGAAAAGCTGAACTGGAAATGATGTCCCAGAACAGGCCCATTTATACCATAAGCATTCCTGGCAGGTGTTTGTCTGATCATTCATAAAGACCTCCAGTGACAGCGATGCTATAAGTCTAACACATTCTCGTGTTTTATAATTTTTTTAAAGTGTTTTCTCTAATCCCAATTTCAGTTTGTAGCCAATCACCCCTCTTCCGGATACAACTACTGACAAAACAGATATCTTTCAATACCTTGCTGGTGGAGAGCAGGAGGAGAGAAGCGGAAGATTTTCTTCTTGAACATCTACACACCACAGCCTAATCCCATCCTATCAGCCTCACTTTAACGAGTGGTAAACAATCATACATTGCAGTATGCCTGTGAATCTAAACTATTATTCCAGCAAAAAGTGGACAACATTTCTTCATTCTTTTAACATCTTAAACCCAAGAATGATAATACACATTTAAATACTAGGATTACACATAAAAATTGCAAAGGTAATTGAGAAAAGGGCTACTAGAAAAAAAAACATATCTTGGGCAGTATTTCTCCAAATGGTTAATTTTGTATTGCAGATAGCCCTCTAAAATATCTGCTCTGAATTGGCCAAATAGACAGGCTGTCACTACAGCAAGTGTTGTAAGACACTTTAAACAACATCATAAGAGGAAAAATTGCATCAGAAGGCTCTTAGCTGGGTGACTACACTTCTGAAAAACAGGTGCACATAAATATGTTAAAATCTATTGTTATTACATTTGCAGAACAAGTATTTGCTTCACCTCCCAATAAATTGAGATTCTCACATTAACTACATCCAGACTGGTAGATCTGAAAACTTGAGCTACAGAAGTATCTCCACACAATGTAAGGTACCTCACTAAGTCGGGAGAACGAATTATTCCTTCTACAATGTTATCACGAATCTGCTGACGATCATTTTCATGAATGTTGAATGGAAATACAGCTTCTCCAGGAGGTGGTTCACGGTCTGGCCAGTACTGCGTCACCATGTTCTTCAGGTAAATGGCAGCTAAGTATAAAGATTGGGGAAATAAAAATTTAACACATCTCCACATTACCCTGTGCTCAACACGTAGTACAGCTGGAAGCAGAACAAAGAGCAGGTTCTTAACAATTATAGGCACTAAGCACGGCTGAGTCAGAAAACCATTTTTTTAACGATTCCACACAAGATCAGGCTCAAGTCCCTGGTTCTACACAGAACAGGATAGTATTTCAGCCAGCTTCTATCGGGATATATTCTTTATTACAGCAGTCTTCCACAGGGACATAATATTCCACCGTTCTAAACAAGCAAACAAAAATCTACTTATCTGCATTTTCTCTCATCCCTAAAAGAACTACTCAAGCTCAGCAAGCGAAGTTTTGGAAAGCTCGTGTAAACAAATCATTGTGCGGGCAGATGGGACACTCTGCTTGGGGAAATGCCCAGTATGAAATTGGCAATTGGCCCACCTTCTATTCAGACAGAAATGTTTGTTGTGAATTCCCTGAGCTTTATCTCACTATTAGGATTTCCCATAATCCCCTAGAATTGTTCCCTTCTGTCTCACATGAAAAACCATGAAAAAGAAAGTTAATCTTCAACTGAAAATAAAGCAGCATTTATGCCTCAGCACTAAAATGCCTCTAGGCATTCTTTAGAAAACATAGGAAATATGGTGTAAGACATTAAAGCAATGTTCCTAATAAACTCTTGTCCCTGTACCATTTCGGTTGATTACTAGCTGGGCTTTTAAAGTATAAATAATATATTCCTGGGTACAATCATTTTTCTTGGTGACGACAAACTACAAAGCACGAAAACATGTAGTTTGTAAAATATTTTACAGAAGAAAGAGGAAAACCAGCCCTTTGTCTATGACGTGCCAGAATATTCAGACAAGAAAAAGGTCCAGAAAGACCAGCCCAAGAATTTATTTTACTTTGTCCATAGATCTTGTTGTTATACAAATTCTTGGCTTTAAAAAAAAAAATCCCAGGGAAACCTGTTGACTTACAAATGTAATTTAAATGTGCTTTTCTATTTTATAGCCCTACGCTGTAAAAAAAAAAAAAAAAAAAAAAAAAATTATGCTCTACACATTCGCTTTTTTTCCGAATGATACTGAAATGAGAGATTAATTTATAAAAATAACCTTACGGAGTCTAGATTAAGCATAAAACTTTACTACAGAATGGTTTAACAATGCTATTCAAAGTTGGATTATCTTTGAAAAAATAAATGCCAGCATGACAAACAGCATATGTCAGCATGCCCCAGCGCACTCAGGGGATTAATAGGATCTGTACAAAAGAAACAACAGTGCTTCTATGGGAAATGCTGTTCCATAGGATAAAACCAGAGCTGTGAATGAAACAGTATTTATCAATTTCTTGAAAAAGCTTAATATTTTCTGTATCTGTCAAAAATATTGTATAGTAGTTAAAATAGATCACGAGAATGTTGTATCCATTCTTACACAAGTGTATACCCTAAAGTTAACTGCATCACCATACATGAACTCACACACAGTTTGACAATGTTTCTAGACACGCTTAGAGTATAAATTTATTTATTACAAATGTATAACTTAACAGTCATGTGACCCTTCTTCATATCTGCTTTTGTGAGCTGACACCATAGATACTGACCAAGCAGATATGCCTACCCTTGACCTAGGCAACTATGGTTTCTTTCATTTTTCCAAGAAAAGTGATTCAAATAAATAAACAGGTATTCAAATGAGATCCACTGTTTTCAAACTCCTGCTTCTCTTGGCATCACTATTTCTTCACCACCAGGTGGAAAAATACCTAAGGCTCCCTGGGTACCGAGTTTTGAGCAGAAATTATTCTCTCTGCCTATCAGTATCACCGCAATCCAGTAGGGATCACCACAAACACAGGGAAGCCAGAGCAGGACTCTACCCTATACCCATGGTTTTACCTGATCCTCATATAGGAAAGACATGGCAAAGAGGGATCCTTCTCATTTCCACAGTCAGAACAAACCTGAACTCACATTGCAACAGTTCAATACCCTCTTGAAGCAACTAACAGTCTGATTTTCTACTGAAAGAAAACTAAACAAGGAAATTTATCTCACCTGCTTGACGCACTGGGAATTCAACTTGATCTGATACTATGATTTGCAGTAGACTTGGAGCAAAATTGATGATCTTATAGGACTGAAACACATAAAACAAAGTTAGCAAATCACTATGTTTAAAGTAGACTGTATTACCAAAAGCTGAATAAGAATTACAAACTAAGGATTTTGCAGTGTTCTTTGACTGTCCTCATGAAATATGAAAGGTTTTAGCACTTGGATTTACCAAGATGTGCAGCAATCCAAATAATTACTTGTAAAAGCTGAGCATATGACGGCACATGGGTGGAATCAGTAACGTGACAAGGCCCTCTATTAGAGATTAGTGATAATGAATATTTAAATAATTCTGAGAATGCATAATGAGAGGCACTACAGATCTGGCTTTGAATTATTTAACTTGCCTTCATAAGTCAAATGGATATTGACGTGCTTCATCAATACATACCATTTACTTGCAAAATAGATTGTGGTATAACAGCAATACTGAATTTTTAAGAGATTAAGAAAACCATTTAAAATTATTTTCAAGTGTAAACAGTATCTGCATCAGCTATGTATTATACAGCTATCTTTTAATAAACTAGATGTATAGTGCATCTTAACAGAAAAATCAAAACTGGGGAAACACAGCAAAATAACTATTTTTAGTTAAAATCAAGCATGGAGAGATGACATTTCAAAACCCACAGCCTTCCTGAGAACTTTTCAAATGCTACATCAGCTATGCAGCTGAAGAATTTCAAAGAGAAAACAATGCTCACTGAACTTCTGAGGAAAGCACGCCAGATTTAACAGATGTGAAAATCTGATAGCATTATGCTGCTGTCATTCAACAGGGGTCCTCCAACGTGAAGAATCGTTGACTCAGCATGGTGCAGTTACTGCTAAGCCTTGGCAACATCAGTAGTTACTAGTAGGTCAGATCTTTCATCACTTAGATCCGTGTGCTCGATGTTCAAAGAGAGATGTTTCCTGGGGCTAGATGGCAGTAGCTTTCTTTATTTCACCTTTTATAGTATTTCTTTCCAGCTAGATTATGCCTGGCAGTTCTGCGGTTGTTTCCAGAGCTGTGCTTTAAGTACAAGTCTACTACATCCTCCCATAAACTGCCTCGTTCGAAACCTGTGAAATAAGAGGTATGTTCTGCCCTTCATGCACCCAGGTCCTGGATCTAACATTTCCATAATGAAGTAAACTCAACATTGCGTTCATGAAGCGTAAGTGTAACAGCTGCATCACAACACTGATAATAATTTGACCTAATTGTTTAACTTTCTGGCCCTCATTTTACTCATCATAATGACAGTGTAATTCTAACCTGCTCTGTGCTCAGAGACTCATTTGATCTTTACTGAGTAATCTCAGATCTCAGATAAAAGCAGTAATGTCAAATGAAAAGCACAGTCTCCTGCAATTCCCTTCCCTGTGAACTTTAATTATCCATAAGCAATGCTCCAAGTAAAGTAAAAGCTGTAACAGTACAGGAACTCTACTTATCTACAGACACACTGAAATACCAGCTTTCAACGTCAACTGGCTGAAGCGTACTGGATTCCAAAGGTCATCTTTAATCCAGTATACTGGAGTCCAAAGCTTGTCTTTCAGTCGCTATCGGACAGAATTGGTACAACGTTGGTGGTTTCTGACCCACGGGGCTGCAGCAGCCTCCAGCACTCAACACCCAAATCCCAGGGAGATGAGGAAAGCACAAGGAATCCCAGCAGCACAGAAAAGCAAAAATGCGCCTGATCTCTCACCATCTTTTTTCTTCTAAATAGTGCCAATGTGCTGTCCTCAGACCCAGTCTATGAATAGCTTTTAGCGCTACAAACACATTGATGAAGAATGTAACCTTTTGGGGGGTTCTCTTGTTGTTGCTTCCTGCAGTAAGCCTACCAGTATCACAGTTAGGGTAGACGCAGTAGTAACAGTATAAATTCCTTCCCCTTTTCTGTACAAACAGCTTTTCCCACATCTACATTAAAGTCACCACCACTCCAGAAAGCTTTATTGGTACCATTTGTGCTGGCGCACAACCGCTACCCCTGAAGTTTTGCCAGGATCCGTACAAATACGGTCACTCGGCCTGCAGAGCGAATCCTCTCAGCGTGTGCCTGGGGTGATGCAAGTTACGCGGAAGATACGCAGAGTGTCTGGGGGGGGGCCCATCCCCACCAACATGCCGCTATGACGGCCTTTTTACACTTCACACACTGACAACCCTAAAGAGATCACAGGGATGCGGCATCGAGCTCCCACTAAATCCTTCTGCTCCATGCTATTATCATTACCTTTCTATCACGACTTTGAGCAATGCCCTAGTTTCCTCATTCCATCCCACAATTCACATTTTCACATAGCTCCCTTTCCCACCCATCATCAGAAACACGAATGCTGCAGAGATCAACAGAGATTGTGTGCCCATTTTAGAAACAAGACACCCAATTCTGTTGTATTTGTGAAGCTCAAATACCACCCTGCTCACTTGTGCAGCAACAAACCCGGTCAGGAAAACTACACGCTGCTTGCAATTTTTGGAACAGAGGACTTTTTAAAAAGCTGCATGCAGCAACATTTTTCCTATACCAGCACATTCTCGCTGGTTTAGTTGTCATGCTAATTGTGATCTTGGGACGTATCCTTCCCTGCCTTGCTTGGGAAATCATACAAGAGGCTCCTGGACACCAGCAAGTAAAGCTGTACATATCATGCGAGCAGGTGCAGAGCAATTGTCAGGTGTGCACTGTGTAAATGGAAAGAGACAAGGAAGAGATGTCAGAGCTGGATGAATTCAGCAAGACAGTTATTTCTACTGTTAGAGCTGCACCTGAACTTTCGGAACGGGAGAGCAGGAATCTCATCAGTCCCACAGAAGGAATGGAAAGCTGCTGGTTTTGAAGAGCCGTGCCCAGGAGCCGCAGGGAGGCACCAGATGGCTGAAAAAGACCTGCAGCGCAACTCCCGTAACACAGCAGGCTGCTTCCTGCACTTTGTAAATAATCACACTCCCTTGAACTCTCATTGCTGTCATTTGGTAAAACTTTCTATAAAGGTGCTGCTCAACAGGGGCATATGTTTACTTTAAAGGAGAAAGCACAAGCTTTTGAAAGACGAACTTTCCCTAGGTACTTATAATGAACAATGATTATTTTAAAGCTGTGTAAAACATGTACTGACTACTCTTGCACGAATCACACATCAGAGCACTTATGCTAAAAAAAAAAAAAAATCTAATTTAATTTCTATTGGGGTTAATAGGATGGGGTACAGCAATGTGCAAGGCTAGCAGCTGGACTAGAAGAGGCATATAGCACTAGTAAGATTCAACTGAGTAAATTTACAGCAATGACCAAGGAGATGCATATGTCCCCACGCATCTTGTTCCACATGTGTCCCCTGTCTCAGGATCTGTGCAATGTAGCTGTACAGCTTTCTGCATTCTGTCCTTTCACCTTTGGCCTAACATGCATTCGTCCTCATCTCAGCTCCATTCTTCAAAACATCAGAGAACGCATTATTTTTTTGCCTATTTCCTCTTCCATTTGATTAGGTATTAGGACAGATGACACCAAGAAAGCAAGATGAACACTGTTATATGTAAAGGACTAGAATAGTAGGAGAGGTGAGCAGGAAATACACATAAAAGCTTCCCCAAATTAATCCTACTGAAGAAAATAATTTTCACATCTAACATTCAGATTTGGCTCCCTGGTTATCGTCCACTACATACCATTAAACTTTATTTCCAATAAGTATAATTCTTGTGTCTTGCTTGCTGTCACATTTAAAGCCCACAGCAAGTAACTGCTCCATAATCACATTTGTCAGTAACCTTCCTACTCCAGTGAGAGCAACCACAGTGGCTGAGCGCAGAATGGCACAGGGAGCTGTTTCTTCCTCTGCAGAACAACAAGACAATGGATGTGGAAAACTGGAGACTTCCCCCAGGTTCTGCAAGCGAAGCCAAGACCATCCTTCTCCACCAGCAATAAACAACATCTGTTTCTCCGTACCTCTGAATTCAAGCATGGTACATAAAAATTGCTGAAAAAAATCAAGGCACTGCATCTTTGTTTGCAAAGATAAACACACAGAAACAAAAATGTACCTTGAATATGTATGCAATGGGTTGTTTACAAATATTATTTTAAGGCTTTCACGCATTTGATGTGAATGTTCAACTACCTGGTTTACTAAGTTCTATTTTCTGTTTGCTGTGCACTGAATATGTGTTACTTAGAAACTCCATCAGCATTTGTCACCCTGGGGAATATTTTTACAGTTGTTAATAGTATTTTCTCTCTTGGTTTTTATGCTGGCAATCACAGACACGCTGTTAAAACAAACTAGGACTTCACAAGACACCTTCTTCTTACCCTGCTTACATGCAAACCATCACTTAAGGAGGGGGAAATGCACAGTGTTTTTGCACATAGTCAAAATAAACAAATATAAGAACCTACCTGAGCTCCTTTCCCCTGCGGGTTCTGCTGCCAAACTCGTTCAGTCTCAAACTCAGCTTTCACAGCACTTCTAACCGTGCACGTCAACCTCCTCATCACAAATACCTGAGATTCCTTCCTCTAGGTAACATGAAGTGTTCGTTGTCGTGCTCAGAGTGGCCTTAACATCCTTGCATACTATGGGAGCCAACTCAACAAAGATAGGGATGATATGGAAGGAAGCCCAACTTTATTCTGGACTCTCCTGCATTTGGGCAATCTCCTCACACTTCTTTCTCTTATTCCAGCACTGCTTCCCAGTTACTGTCAAAGCCAAATTCTGTAACTTCTTTTCAATATTTAAACAAACAGCTGTATTTCTACAATTGTGTCCTAATTTTCCCCTTTGTAACAGGCCAAAGAAATGTGTTACAGCAGGTTGAGCCAATGAAGGTTAATGCATAAAAACTGCATGGTAATCCTATCTGAACTGGAATCGGAGATGGCTTTGCATGTTCACATGATCAGAGAGTACACTCCACAAGACTCCAAGAACTGGCACATGGAAGCAGTATTTAGCCATTAAAAAAACAAACCAAACAAACAAAAAAATACGCCACCAGCAAAACTCCCTCAAGTCCAGAGACAGACCTAACAAGAGTAACAGCCCAGAACAGATATCAAAGAGAGGTGCACAGAAACTGAGTATCTTTCTCAGTGTGATAATTGACCATCTCAACAAGTACAGTGTGATTGATAAATATGATCCTAAAGTGCACACTGATTATGACATGACAGAGCTGAAGAAAAAAATGAAAGAAAAAGAGGGGGATGGAAAGATGTGTACACTTAGAAAATCAACAGGCTAAAAGGGAAATTACAGCTGCTACATCATAGATATTACTGACCTGTCAGGAAATTACTGCTCTAGTTTATCAAGAATCACATTTCAGACAAATCCCACACTTACATTTGTGTTCAGATCACTGAGAGAAGTGAAGTTTTTCGATGATTCAGAAGTAGCATGTATCATCCGAGGAGAAAGATCAGAAAAATCCTACAAGGAACCGAACGATCTTCAGAACTGCACCAACAAAAATGGAGCAGAATAATAGTGCAAAGTATAATACAGGGTCATGCACCGAAGAATAATAGAAATTTCTCCTTAAAGGTTCAGGTTTCTTAGTGAGGAACAACTATAGGATAAAAGGACCTCGGCATATTAAGTGATAAGAAATACGTAGGCGTTAGACACAAAGAGGATAATTGTAGTTTTAGGATGTATCAAATGAGGTATTAGTGGCATTGAGTGTGAGACTTTCTGGAGTGCTGCAAACACAAATGACCAGATTGCAAAAGAAAGATTAATTCAAAGGGACAGAAGAGCAGAGAATGCCATGCTATCCTATTATTAGATTTCATAAATTCCATTTTATGATAAGGCAAAAGAAATACAGCCTGTTGAGGGTAGGAAAACAGGCCTGTAGGGATCAGCCTTTGACAAAGATGTGAGAGTGGGCACCAAGAAACCAATTCCAGTTCAGAAGTAAGATTGGCACAAATGGATGTAAACAGACCACAAATTTATTTATGCTGGAAATCAACACTTCTTTCTAGCTACAGGAGGAAGAAAATGCACAAACAGCCTTCCAATAGATATAATGGGGGGGAGGGGGAAGGGGAAGGAATCTTGATTCCATTTCTGAATGCAGTTAGATGATAATCCAGAAGGCATACAGCAACTTCATTGATTTATCTCTATCTTTACACAGGTGCAGGAACATACAGAAGAGAAAGAGACATTTTCAAAAACATGCTGGGACTTTTTACAGGTAGATAAGCTTTCATGCATTTTAATTCTATTCCCCACACTCTACACTGTAAGCAAATTACAGAGTTGGGACTATTATGATCCTGTTCTAAAGGACTCTCTGTATTAGCACAAGCATTAAGGTGCCTACTGAGAGGTGTTATATTGCTGGACCAGCAGGATTTATACTTTTCTGGGAAGCTCCTGTGATTACCTGGATTCAAACTTGAAAGCAAATGTACACTGCAGACAGGCTGACGCAAGAGAAGCTTTACCTCAATACCCATTAGCATGTATCAGGAACAGCATCGCTTTAACTATTGCAGAGAAAAAAGGTGGGCCCCCTTCTGTTTGGCCAAGTGTTGTATTACCACTTCAAGTACTTATTGCTGGAGGGTTTTCTGTTTGGTTGGTGCATTGGTTCCTTTGCTAGAACGAGATAAAAGCTAGAACAGCACCTGGATTCCAGTACTTGCAGGAAGACAGTTACCTGTCAACACTGTCATTACATACACAGGAGCCTGACAAGTCACTTTGAAGTCTTGCTTCAAAAGCACTGAAAGGCTTCAAGATGCCAAAGGCCCACATTAAGCAACACTCCTCAGGAGCACTTTTGTTCTACTCATCTGAAGAGTCATGTCAAACTACCAACACTGCATCAGTACATTATATCAGTCAGATACATCATGCTTCATTTAGTAACAGGAAGCCTACACAATAATAGGTATGTCTTCATTTCAGGATTCACTCATTATAACAGTTAGAACAGAGAAAACGTGTCAGCTATTTTAAATAAAAATCTGTATCTCAGCTTGTGCTTGATAAATACACATGCAATATACATGGGTCTTTCATGCAAATTGCATTATCTATCACTTGAACTTTTTACAGATCACTTGAACATTTTACAGATCTCAATCTTAAAACACTTTCAAAACTTTTCCTGAGTGTCACAGTACTTATTGGTGATGTTAAAATGACAGTTTTAGGAGCAGGATCCAGGAATCCAGACATCTGCCTCTTTGTTCTGAGCCTGCCAAACACATGGCAGTTTATTATTGTACTTTTGATTCCTGTGCAACAGGCTGCTGACAAATATTTATAATTTCCCTCTCAACCCTTAACAGTAGGGATAAAAATAGGTACTGATGAATTTTTAAAGTAACTAGGCCAAATAAAGAAAAAAAGTTTTGCATTTTTATCTATCCACAAGAGCATTCTCAATGTCCGGCACTTAATCCACTGATTTACTAAAGGAACTTGCCAACTGCTAAAGCCAGGATTAGCTACAGCTAATTCAGAAGTTTTAATTTGCCGAAATAGAAAATTAAGCCGGAGTAGCAATCCTGAAGCAACAGTAACTCCTGACAGCCAATTCCCATTGATTGTTTTGTTAACACATGAAAAAAATCCAAGTCTTCTAACAGAATAGATCAAATCTTCCATCGAATTATGGAGGTTAAAGCTTTATTCATGTTGTGCAAGTGAACTTTCTCTTCTCTCAAAGGTCCAAACTGAGATTCGGTCACAGTTTTGGCTCAGCGCACGCTGCTGCTATGTTAAGTGCGGGATGCTGCCATAAGTATTACCTGCAAAACTCTTAATGTGGCTTCTTGAAGTTTTGCTTGGCGTGCTGCTAAACGGGACACTGGGAACCCTCGGGAGTCCCCGTCACCTCGCAGGACCACAGGAGGTTCCACTCAAATACGAGAAGAAACTTCGTCACAGCGAGGTTGATGGAGCACCAGAACAGGCTGCCCAGGGAGGTTGTGGAGTCTCCTTCTCCGGAGACATTCAAACCCGCCTGGACGCCTTCCTGTGTAACCTCATCTAGGTGTTCCTGCTCCGGCAGGGGGATTGGACTGGATGATCTTTCGAGGTCCCTTCCAACCCCTGACATTCTGTGACTCTGTGATCTGCCAGAGCACCCGCGGGCTCGGGGCAGCGCGGCGCTCACTGTCCCGCCTTCCAGCACCCAACACTGACCGCGACCGCCCGGGACAGACCAAGGATCGAGCCGCCGCGCTCCGCTTCGCTCCGCCCTGCTCCCAGGGTCACAAAATTAAGGGTAAAACCGAGTAAGTGCGGCCATCCCGCCCGGGCACCTGCGGCGCGGACACGGGGCGTCCGGCGCCGCTCTCCGCACGCCGAGGCTGCGAGCACCGGCGGGTCCCGCAGCGGCAGAGCCCGCCCCGGGGGTCCCGGCAGCCAGACCGGGGCGCCGCTGCCTCCCGCTGCCAG